>CABHPQ010106344.1:0-11935 GCA_902168405.1 Peromyscus aztecus
TCACTCACTCACTCACTCATACACGCTTCTTTCCCAGAACAAACACCAGACAATAAATGAGCTACATATTCATGGTCACATAGCATTACTTGAGTAAACAATAAGAAACAGAGCCGTGAGAAATCACAGCCTCTCTCAGGCTAGAAATGTCCCTCTGACCAGGCATGGTGAGTCTGTTCAACAAACAGACACCTGGAAACTTGCCCTTGTGCGTATTTTTCAGGGACAACTAGTCTATTTTGAATTTGCTCTGAAAGTCTAAAATTAGCTAAATGTGTAAAAAGTTGTCTTTGTAGCTGAGAATACCGTTACTTTCCTGTGTCAGTCTGAGTTATGAAGAATATCCTAGTATTATTTCTATTTCTCAAAATTGTACAGCTTAAGCAGAAATCGTCTTCCTGACCATCCACAGCTAAATGTGTGCCCAGGAGATGGAATGTACACATGAGATAAACACACAAGCAATGGGGAAAATACCCATAGTTGTTTTTAGGGAAGAAATGTAGTGGCACATGAGAAAAGTACAGACAGAATCAAGCGGTTTTCAGAGTCTGTGGTCTCATCAGCCTTGCTTGAATGGGGTTCCTCCTTTAGAGAATTATTCATCTGGTAGATTGACACCTGAACCATCAACTGCCATCTGCTGTGTATTCTTGTGGCCTCTGGTAAAGCCACTGCTACCAGCAGCTCTCAGCAATTTGTCTTTCTGGATCTGGGTTACTTCGTTTAACAAAAACAGTTTCAGTTTCACAGGGTGAAATTTCTTATTAGTGCTTAGCTCTTTTTAGTTACCAGTCAGACCTAAAACTGATCGAGAAACAGTCCTTCACCCATGCTCTGTTCCCTGAGGGTACGCGTATGTTTGCAAAACTCTTCTTTTGCAATTTTAAAAACCAATTTCAGTGTTATCATGGATACGATCTTCCTGACATGTGGTTATTTACCCTTCAATTGTTATGTCACCTTTTCTTTCTCTTCTTTCTGGGCCTTATCCTGGATCTGCCTTAACTAGCTCTGTTTAGAACAGAGTTTTCCTGGGCAGGTCATAGATATAGGCCAAGGTGGAATTTCTGATGCAGGAGGCCTACAAGATGTTGCCTTTAGAGCTTTCTTATTTCTTATCTAGCTCTGTGATATGATTCCAGACTAGGTTAAAAGTTACACTTGTATGGGACACAGTTTTGTAGTAGACTAAGTTTGGCTGCCTTTGACTCAGCTTCAATACTTTCTATATGGAAAAAAAAAATCAGCAGTTCAGAATTTCCTGTCCTCCAATGTTTCTTCCCCATCTTGGAGGTTCCCTCTGTGTCCATGGCTTGTTTCTTGCAGAAATGCTGTGTGTGCATGGCTAGTTGAACAATCCTCCCCTCCCATGTAGTCAACAGAGGCAGAAATACTTTCCCAGCATTCTCCCTGCCTGTGAGAAAATATTCCCAACTGTCTATATCCCCCCTTCCCAGACAGAGTCTCACGTAGCTCAGGCTGGCCTCAAACTCATCCTGTGGCTGAAGATGATCTGGGACTTCTGACCCTTCTTTTCTCACCTCACCAGGCAGGCTTGACAAGCACTCTACCAATGGAGCAACATCTGTGGTCACCAGGCTTGCTTGGGACATTACTGCTCCGGGATTTTAGGTGGTCCCCAGTATCTTGGAAGATGTTTTGTTCTTTTTGGGAGGGTAGGTGACAGAGCTGTTTTTATTTCGTGAGTGTAAACCGGAAAGCACATTCAGTCAGTCCAGCCTTTTTAGCAAGCCTCCTTCTTGCCAAATGAGTAATACTTGTGTAACCCCCTCTTCTGTGGCAGTGGAGAAACACGGACAGACAGAACACCACCACCCTGACATTACCTAATGGTGTACTTCAGAGCATTAATATTCTTTCTATAGATCATCGCACAGCTTAAGAATTGCTGTGCTTGCCAAGGTGTGGGGGTGCACACCTTCAATCCCAGCACTCAGGAGGCAGAGGCAGGAAGATCTCTGTGAGTTCAAGGCCAGCCTCTTTCATGTAGTGAGTTCTAGGACAGACAGAGTTACATAGTGAGACCTTGCCTTTAAAAGGCCCCAAAATGAGCTGGGCACGCCTTTCATGCCAGCACTTAGGAGGGCAGAGGCAGGTGAATCTCTGAGTTCAAGGCCAGCCTGCTTTCCAGAGCAAGAGAAACCCTGTCTCAGAGAGAGAGAGAGAGAGAGAGAGAGAGAGAGAGAGAGAGAGAGAGAATTGCTCTGCTTGATAAAGGCTCCTAAGAAGATCTTCAAGTCATTTTATGAGCAGGGGCCTAGAAGTTGGGCTTGGTGTCTCTTGCTTGTAACCCCAGCATTTGGTCAGGGAAGAGTCAGGAGGGTGGCTGTAATTTGGAGGCTAGCTTGGGCTACATGAGTTCCAGGACTGCCTGGTCTGGGCTATGCAGTAAGACCCTGTCAAATCAACCAAACCAAACAACAACACCCAAATAATCCTGGAATTTACGGGTCTGCTCATTAATCAGCATGTGACTCACATTGCTGAAATGATCCTGACATATGAGCTCTGGGCATCACTGAGTTAAAATTTATTTCTGTCTTTTGTTGGTGCTGTTGATTTTACAGTCACACGTGTTATTTTGGCATTTAATATTGGTAAAGTGACATTTTGTATAAGACAAGGTTTTGTGATGTGTGTGTATTTGCACATATGCATGCATCTATACGACAGTGTTGGGGACTGAGCCCAGGGTCTTGTGTGTAACAGGTAACCCTCTACTACTGAACTATATACCTTCCCTTAGTAGCTTTTATCATATATATATGGAAAGTTTTTACCGAACTAAGTTATTTGAGGATAGTTTCTGTCAAGATGACAACGTAAGCCAATAACTTAGTAAAAATAGGCACTTTCTTCAAGTATCCCTGGGAACAGGAGCCCCACAAACGCTTTTCAATCTGACCTTTGACAAGGGTAGCAGAGGTGTATTTGGATAATTACCTACCTTTAAAATGTTAGGGTTGGAGTGGTGGTGGGGTGGCTCAGCAGTTAGAGCACTCAGTGTGCAAGGGTGAGCCCTGAAGGTTGGATCTCCAGCACGCGTATAAATGTTGGGTAGGCATGGCTGTCAGATGTGATTCCAGCCTGTGAAGGCAAGACGGGGGTGGGAGAACGGTCTCTGGAGCAAGCTGGTTGGCAGGACTAGCCATCTCCACAAGCTCTGGGTTCTGTTGAGAGACCCTGCTCGGTGAGTAAGGTGAGAGTGATGGAGCATGCTTTCTTGTTGTTGTTGTTGTTTCTCATTGTTAATGACAAATATTGCCCCATTTTCTCTGATTAGAGTCTTAGCCAATCAGAAGATAGAATCATCTGACCCATCACCCATCCTGCAATGGCCCTGCTGATTGCAAAGGCCATTAACACTGTCTGTGACCTTGTCAGCCCAGGTCACATTCATCTGGATGGACATGTGGTCCTTGTCACCGATGATGCGTTTGCTTGCAGAGCATTTTCATGGCACATACAGGTCCATGAATTTCCGGGCGTCAGTATGCATGCCGAGGCCACGCCTATTCCCTCCATTATTTTTAATGCGCATGGCCGCTTTGCCACGTGTATGTCTGTGCACCCACTTTCATGCCTGGGGCCCATAAAGGCCAGAAGAGGGTGTTGGATCCTCTGGAAATGGAGTTACAGATGTTGTTTAGCTGCCATGTGGGTTTTGGGAGTCAAACCCGAGTCCTCTGGAAGAGCAGCCAGTGTCGTTTACCATTGACTTTAGCCTGAGGATGATTCTTATATCAGACTCTGGTCTCCATACATGTGCACCCACACACCTGAACAAACATCCACATACATGTGAACAAACCACACACAAGTGAAAAATGGAAAAATATATTGTATTGCTTTAGTAATTTGCCTAGTGTTGCAAGATATGTGCACGTCTGGTCGAGGCTCACCGGCCATGGTGAACTGATGTTATTCATATATATATATATATATATATCTGTGCAACAGCCCTAGCTATCCTGGACCTCACTCTGTAGCCCAGGCTGGCCTCAAACTCACAGAGATCTGCCTGCCTCTGCCTCTTGAGTGCCGGGATTAAAGGCGTGCGCCACCACCGCCCAGCAGTATTATTCTTACTTTACAGGTGGAAAGGACTTGGCTTCTTTCTTTCTTTAGCTACCTCGGGCATACCTAATGTTCTTGTCCTTTACAACAGCGTCTTACCTTTTACAGTAACACCATCCTTCCTGGGACTGTGCACTTGTAGATTTTTAGTTTAAGCCGGGACCTCCATGTTCTAGGATTCTCCTTCAGATTCAGAAGCATCAAAGTCCTTCATCCCAACATAACTGAACCCATTCCTCACTTTAGTGTCAGTACATTGAACACGGCTGTCACTCAGGAACCCAGACGAGTTCCCTGCCCGAGATCAATCCAGCCCCAGTTCTGACATAGATAGGGAGGTCCTCTCCAGGCCCCCATCTTCTACTGAGGAGCTCTGGGAGATGGAGAATCATTCCTATTTGAGGTTGTTCCTAATACCACTAGGGGTCTTGATTGGGTTCATTCCCCCCGCCCCAGTAAAAGAATTAAAAGTTAGGAAATTCTGAAGTTCAACAGGTAACAGCAGCGTAAATTCTCAGGCAAAAAGAACCAGCTGGAGAAAAAGGCTTTTATTAGGGATACAGAACCCCCTTTCCCACTCCTCCCCACCCCCTCCGCAATTCACACACAGCAAGGCAAGACACACACACAAGGCATTGCAGCGAAGAGGGAGACTCAGGAAGCTAGTGTCTGGTTTCTCTTTAAGGGGTGGGGGTTTAAGGGTCCTTGAGGGATCTTCTTCTAATTAAGGGTTCATCAGGTGAACAAGATGGGTAGGCTTATAGGTCCATAATTTTGGGGCAAACATGCCCTGATCTGGCCTTGAACTTGTCAGACAGGCCCAGCAGCAGGGTGCCCACTGGGGGAGAAAAAGCCTGCCTGGCCTTTGTTCTAAGCTGCCAGGCTGCTGTCTCAGATCAGGAGGATGGGGAAGAAGCCCATGTTTGCTGTCTTTATTATCTACCTGTGACTTCTATCTAGGACCTAACCACTAGTTGCTCATTCCTACCCATTCTCATGCTCCGGTGGGTGACCCCCACACACCCATACATACCTGGGAAGTACTAATTGGACTTAGTAGGCTACCAAAAGAAAAAAAAATACGTGAAGTTGGTAGGAAGCCAGGTAGTATGTTGGGGAGGATTTGGAAGGAGTTGAAGGGGGGAAATGGGAGTAGATAAAATCATGTTTCACTGTATACATGTACGAAACTCTCAAGAGTAAGGAAAACTGATGGAAGTTATGAATATATTAAAGCTCCAAAAGTATTTTTTCCCTAAGTCACTAAAAGAATAGCCTAGAAAAATCCCATGAGCTTTGTTAGGATGTTAAATAGGTTAGTAAATGGACAGAAAAATGGTCTAGAAAATTCTCTCATTAACAGTTCTCTGTATCATAATTGTATTTCTTGGCTTGTTTTCATAGCTGCAGCTATGTTATTATTATTATTATTATTATTACTTATTAGTTTTTTAGACAGGGTCTCTCTGTGTAGCCTTGGCTGTCCTGAAACTCGCTCTATAGACCAGCCTGGCTTGGAACTCAGGGATCTGCCTTCCTCTGCCTCTTGAGTGCTGGGCTTTAAAGTTCTTGTTGCAGTAAATACATTCATAATACATTACCTTTCATCTAGATCCGAAGTTTCCAACCTGTGGATTGTGGCCCCTTTGGATGTTAAATGACCCTTTTATAGGGGTTATCTAAGATCATCTGCATATCAGATATTTACATTATGATTCATAACAATGGCAAAATTACAGTTATAAAGTAGCAATAAAAATAATTTTGTGGTTGGGGGTCATCACAACATGAGGAACTGTACTACAGGATTAGGAATAAGAGATAGCAGCATTAGCAAGGTTTAGAACCACTGACCTAGATATTTTATCTGTCATTCACCTGTGAGTATAAAACTTCTGTTGCTAATGTGCTCTGGTAAAACAGATTAGGATTTTTGTTGTTGTTGTTGTTGTTGCAGTTGTTTAACAACCTAAGGGCTATAAAATAAAGTGAATAAAGTGCATTGATCAACTCTTGCTTTTGTGCTAGGTACTCAGATACCACTGCATATCATCAAACTCCAGGGCAAGTGATCTTTTAAAAAAGCAAATGATGGGGTGAGTGGTAGTGGCACATGCTTTTAATCCCAGCACTTAGGAGGCAGAGGCAGGAGGATCTCTGAGTTTGAGGCCAGCCTGGTATACAGAGTGAGTTCCAGGACAGCCAGGGATACACAGAGAAACCCTGTCCCAGGTGGGGTGGTGGATGTAGGCAGAGTTTTCTTGTCCTGACTGCCCGTTCCCAAATAAGCTACTCAGAGGATGAGTATGAATTATGAATGCTCGGCCAATAGCTTAGGCTTGTTACTAGCTAACTCTTACATTGAAATAACCCATTTCTATTAATCTATGTATTGCCATGTGGCTCGTGGCTTTACCTGCCTTCTGGCACATCTTGCTTGCTGGGCAGCTTGCTGGCATCTCTCCTGACTCTGCCCTCCTTCTTCCCATCATTCTCAGTTTGGCTTTCCCACCTAAATTTTCTGTCCAGCTACCAGTCTGTCAGATTTTGATTAGCCAATGAGAGTAATGAATATTCATAGTGTAGAAAAAGATTGTTCCACAGCAGTGGGGGAGCAAATGGTGGAGAGTAGGACATTTTGGCCACAATAAGCAGATTCTTTTGAACTGTGTCAAGGAATAATTTTTGTTTTTCCCTTTTAACAAGGTAAACAGCAGGAGAGAGATCTCAGAGATGCCAGGATTAACCAGTTTGAATTTGCATCAGATCTAACAATTAGGGTGTTGTATTTCTGTTGCAAATTCTAAAGTTTACCTCTACAACCACTTCTTCCCTCTGCCTGCTCTAACCTGTCTCTGTCTCTCCTTGCCTACTTGACAATTCAACTCTTATTTAGAAGAATAGATCTACTTTAGTATATATGCAACTTGAATCTAACTCTTGTTTAGGAAAATAGACGTTTTTAAATAGCAACCAAATGGTTTGCCTCCATTGTGACTGATGACCTCATTAGCATGGAAGTAGCCATGTGCTTCCATTCTAATTAATAACAATAAATCTCTTCTTTTCCACCATACCTTGGCTTGGTCATGTCCTCATTCTCACTCACTGGGCACATATGCATCAGTGTGGTGACTTCCCTTAGCTTTTTTGGGGTTGCACAGGCTCCATGTACATGCAGCCTCAAGCAAGTGAAGGCAGCCTCTTCTGGTCAACCTGGGTATTTAAGATCACCCCTTCCCTTGAGTCTGGCGCCTTAGACCACTAGGCTGTACTGACACCTATTGTGGAGTTAGAGTCAACATTGTTTTCCAGATTGGTAGAGGTGACCGAGTCACGGGCCCTACTCGGGAACTGTGCATTTGAGGCTCTAGGCCTTAGCCCTCTGGGCGGCTGTGTTCCCCACTCATTTTCGTTCCTCTTCCTGCTCTGTCCCTCTGGATCCCTGTCCATCCATCCCTCACAGCTTAATCACCAAAATCAGTACAAGAACATAGATGGACACCTGTTAGAGTCTGCAGCAGGAAAGGCTGTGGAGCATTCCTCGTGTCCCTCACTCCTGGCAACAGAGCGGGGTGTTGGGGGTGGCTGCCCAGTTAACCTATCCATAGACACCTGGGCAGGGTCAAGGTATCAGGGTGGTTTCTTAGGCCTGCCCCATACAGAAGGTTTCGTGTGAGCTATATGCTGGGCTTCTGGCTTTCACTAAGAACAAGGAAATCTTCCTGTTGCTGGAAGGAAAGTCAAGGGGGGTTCAAGCTGCTCAGCCTATTAGGATCCCTAGTTCACCACCACCTGCCTTGCAGAGCTCACCGTTGGTGGCAGGGCTGGAACAAGCCTGTCTGTCCTGGGTGGGTGTGAGAGCTGAAAGCATCTTAGGAGCTCTGCAGTGGCTTCCTGCTGCCTTGTCAGTTGTTAGGAGGAGGCAAGTCAGCTCCCCAGCAGGTAGTGCCACACTGTCCCAGGGTTACCCGCCAGGGCGTCTTAGGAAAAGCTTCGTTGCATCTGTAGCAGTCAGCTCTTCTCCCATCCTGCCTCCGCCCGCCAACCTTTATTCACGTGTCTTTGTCCCATCTCTTCTGTCTCCCTCCTCAGAGGCACTGCCCACTTAGAGAGCCCCTGGCACAGATCTGCCTGCGGCCCTCATCTGCTGTTCCACTCACCCTGGAAGTGTCTGGTTACTGTCCCAGTGATCGAGTCCTCTGCCCCACTGCCAAGTCTCAGTAAAAGCCACACAGTCACCTCTACCTGTCCTTAGAAATGCGGCCAGACCCACCCACCTCACCTAATGCTGGTGGACATTATGTGTCAAAAGAAACAAATGTTTTTCTTCAGAAGTTCACAGTCCAGGATGTGCCCTTTAGGTGAACCTGCTGTCAAAAGTGGCAGCACTTCCTGTTTAAGAAGAAAAAGGAGGAGGTTGCCTATTACCAGTCCTTTCTCGCCCTGTATTCCCTCCTGTCTCCCACCCCAAATAAAAACAAGAAACACTAGAATTTATTTATATGTATTGATGTTGTAGGTCTATATGGAAAAAAAAAAGTAAACGTAAAAAAAAAAAAAAAAAAAGATCACCCCTTCCCATGGAGGACAATGCACTTGGCTTTCAATGTGACATGGCTGCACTTCGATCCCTCTATCTTCATTCTTCAGCTGGGTGTGATGGTGAATGGCAGTAACTTCTAAAAGGTGGAGACTGGATGATCAGAATTCAAGATCTTTTGCAGCTACATAGTGAGTCTGAAGTCAGCCTGGGCTATTGGAGATCCTGTTTCAGAGTAAAAGCTAAAACTAAAAATGAAAACAAAAATCCCACCTTCACCCTTCCTTGCCTGCTTGCTCACTGCCCAGCCTCAGAACATTCTGAAGGACTCCTCATTTCCACAAGGCAGGCTTCTTACTCCAGTCAGCCTTGGATTTGCTGGCCCTGAGCTGGGGCCAGTTGGTGGCTATCAGGCAGTTCAGATTCTCTTTAAGGCAAACTGCTGAAAAACCCAGCAGAAATCAAGCTGAGAAAAAGAATGGATAAAGCTAACAGGATCTACTAATTTTCCAATTTTGATTTATAAACTAGTGACAAGTCAGGACTAGAGGGAGGTGACCTGACTCAGAAAAGGGGCCCTGACTTCATGTACTATTTTTCCTTCCCAGCATCGACGCCGTGTGATACCATTTAAATAGAATCCTGGCACAGATGCTTATGACAAAATTGCTAAAGAAAGCTGGAATCACAGATCGTCTGTATCAATTTCAACAACGATGATAAAAAGCACCCCACCTAGAAAGGTTTACCCTGACACGTGAAGGAACCCACGTGAAGATGGTTGCTGGTGCGGCTGGCAGGAAGGGCATAAGATCAACTCAGCTGGTAATATCTTGGCTGGGCTCCCAGTTCTGTGCCTTATTCCTCTTGACCTGAGGCCAGTTATTTTGTCTCATCTGGCTGGCTCCTGTCTCCTCATCCCCAAATGACCTACGATGCTCACCAAACGGGTGTTGTGAAAATGATGTGCAAGTGGTTTGAATATCTGGAAACACAAAAGGGGGTTCCAATGATATGAAAGAATGATCTTCATCGAAGATGAAGGACGGGAGGCATGTGGAGAGCAGCACAAAATTTGGATCAAATGCTGAATTAGGGATTTTCTTTAATTTTTTATTAGACGTATTATTTCAGACACACCATAGGTATGGCTTTAATGTGATGAAGTTTGCTTGTCAGTGTCATATTTATTTTAAAATTTCTCCACTATAACCTAAACATTGAAGAAATCAATATCTTTTTTTTTAACTCAGAATTCTGACCATATTTATAAGGGAAAATTTATTTAAGAGAAGGTTCTGTACTACAACATATGTATAAATAATTTTATGACTCATGCTAGTGTATAACTTCCATATAATTTACATGTAATTATATAAAAATTATGTAAAATATTCAGTTGTCTAAAGCATAATTTATCAACTCAATAATATTCCTGAGCTAACTCTCAGATAACAAGACCATGCACTGGAAAAGGTATAATATTATATATTTATATGCTCATGAAAGTAAAATTAATTTTTATGGATGGTATATGCATGTGTGTCTGTAGGTTTGTGTGTGCAAATGTGAGCACTTGTGTGTGGAGGCAAAATGTCTTCCTATCTACCTCTCCACTTTCTTTTTTGAGACAGGGTCACTCACTGAACCTGGAGCTTCCCTGATTCAGCTAGACTAGCTGTTCAGTAAGCTCCAGGGATCCTCCTGTCCTCTTTTTCCCAGGATTAAGATTATAGATGAGTCTCACCATGTGCAACTTTTTACTTGTGAGCTGGGGATGAGAACTTGGGTCCTCATGCTTGAGCAAACACTTGAACAACTCAACCAGAGCCCTAGCCGCATAATTACCCGATTTAACCAGTTATTACAATACAGAGGTTTGAAGCCTTAGCAACGATTAAAAATGAGATGATATCTTTTTTTCTTTGTTTGTGAAGACAGGATCTTGCTAGGTTAGCTTGGCTGGCCGGATGTTTGCTATGTAGCCACAGCTGCTCTTAAACCTGCAGTATTTCCTGTCTCAGCCTTCTAAGTGCTGGGATTACAGGTGTGTACCATGGCTCCTGGTCAAAGTGAGCCTCTAGATGCTGATTTTATTATTCCCGTTTTCCGCTTCTATCATGTAAAATTCTTTTTACCAGGCTCATAAAGAAATCTGAAGCACTTGGTGGATGCTGCTCATTCTTACTCAGCATATCCCAAATAAAATGTCTTTTATCTCCAGCAACAATTTCTCCATTCTTCCTTCATTCTCTCTCGGCTCCTTCCTTTTCTTTTTGTAACAGTCTTGCTCTGTAATTCACAGTGGTCTCAAACTCTCTATCCACCTGCCTTAGCCTCCCAAATTCTGAGATTACAGGCATTGTAAAAGCCATCAATTATGATTTAATTTATTCAGTTATATATCTAAAATTTCAAGTGTGGGGGCTCCAACAAACAGAAGATAATAAAAAAAATCACTACACGCCTAGTAGTAATACAGTTAGAAGAAAGTCATTAAATGGAATTTCCTTCTTCTGTCTTGCCATTGTAAATTACAGTCTGCTCTCATAGGTTTAAGGTGTTTTCACCACTGTTGAAAAAAACACCAAACATTTCAGATTTCTGCAGCCTACTTTGCTGTGGAGTTTGCCTGGCCCCCCAGGAAGTATCAGTTGCTAACACAGGCTTGAAGAGGCTCAGTTTGCATTTCATAGGCTCCAAGCATTTTATCTCTGTCGTAGAAATGAGCTGAGCACAGTGTTTTAAGGTTCAGCACAGTGGTATTACCTGCCTACAAGCCTCTAGGTTTAATCTTTGGCATGGGAGTTGGGTAGGGAGTGAGGAAGGGGAACATTGAGAGCGTCTCTTAAGATCACCAGAGACAAGAAACTTACTGTAGGAAATTTGGTGTTTAAACAGAGAGATAAGCATCCTTGTCCCTTGGGAGACTGATCAAAAGGAGAGATTTTTGGATCAGGCTCCCCTGTGCCCTTTACCCTTTAAAGGCATCAACTCATTTAATAAAGTGACCACATGCATTTGTTTTCTGGTGTAACTGTAGAGGTATGTTGTATTCCAGAAGAGTCAATTAAAAACAATTTTTTTTAAAACCAGAAGTTCTGTGTAAGTATGTGCATGTTTGTATATGTGCACAGGTTCACATACACGTGTGCGTGCGTGTGCGTGTGCGTGTGTGTGTGTGTGTGTGTGTGCGCGCGCGCGCACGCGCGCGCAGATGGAGGGCAGAAAATGACATTGGGTGTCTTTCTCTACTCCACTTTGGCTTTTGAGAACGGGCTTGGGGAAGGG
>CABHPQ010106348.1:0-13264 GCA_902168405.1 Peromyscus aztecus
TCCATATGTGCATTTCTGGGAAGATACTTGTGTTTCTTGTGCACAAAGTTCATTCCACAACATCTGAAATTCATAAATGTCCTAAAGGAGAGCATATGGTTAAAAGGATAGCTTGACAGATTGACAGAAAAGGTTCCTCTTGAGTGTAGAACTATTAAACCATGTCTGGACAGTGTGAGTTAATTCATGTTGCTAGGCTGACTGTGGAGGGGCAGAGGGAGGCTCACAGGGCGAGATCTGCAGCCCTTTGCTGTGTTGAGACTGACATCCTGAGAAGTCCTGCCGTAGGTACATCTTCAGCTACTCCATAGGAATACGTTTATTGAGCAGGAACATGCCTTCTTCCTCATATTTTAGTATATAGATCTGATAATAAACTTAGGAATGCTGTACTTCATGTGGTCTGTGGCTTTGTTTTCTTGTAAGCTGAGCATTGAGGAATGCAGAATTGTAATTGTAACTTCGCCAGTACTTCTATCTAGAGGCCTGCTGCCATTTTTGTCTTCTATGAAATTTTTGTTGCCAAGGAAGACAGGATTACAGTTTTGTCTGACAGATTGAGATAGTGTGGTGTATTCTTGGTTATCAAAATACTCCTGTAGTGTGGGGTTTTTAGTTGGTGAATATTCGCAATGTGGGGGAAAGCATGGTACATAATGTATAATCTCAATTCCCTAAGTGTGTGTACACTTGCAGCATCTAGAAGGACACATCAAGCTGAGCTGCTTGTGACTGGGGGGCTGTTCTTGGCTTCTTGTGTTGTGTTTCCTGTAATGCACATACTACAAATAAATGCTTCTTTTAAAAGCTTAAAAAAAATAAAAAGAAGTCCCTGAATCTGAGAAGATTCACAAGGATCCTTCCTAGCTGCCTGAAAGAGGCAGAGACAAGCTAAGATGCTTGGAAGAGACTCAGTATAAATGAGCTATTTTATTTTTCTTCTATTTTTCTGTTCCTTTCTTCCTGAGTGCCATGTGTTGAAAAGTTTACTCTGTACTCCCAACATGAAGAACTGTTTCATTCCAGACCTAAAGACAAAACATTCATGTGACTGTGGGATAAATCCTTTGAAATTATGAATCTAAACCTTTTCAACTTTAATTCAATTAAATCAAATATTTTGAAATTTTAATAGGAAACTGGCTAAAACTAGGTCTTACTAAAAGAAATACCAAATTTTGTAGCAGGAATCTTAAAAAGGTCTTTGTAGTACTAATCTTAAAATGTCTTATTAATAAAATCCAACCTGAAGCCAGGTATTGGGGTGAATGCTGGAAGATCAGAGAAGCAGAACAAGCCACAGCTTCCTCACCTTGCCAATTCCTCAGCTGATCTTGTTTCCTCAAACTGGAAGCCTGTGTGTCCTCATCCGAATGGATCTCAGCTGAAATGCTGCTCAAAAGCCTAAAAGCTTAACCAGGCTCTAGTTCCTGATTTTCATGCCTTATATACCTTTCTGCTTCCTGCTGTCACTTTCTGGGATTAAAGGCATGTGTCACCATGCCTGGCTGTGTCTAGTGCGGCTTTGAACTCACAGAGATCCTATGGATCTCTGCCTCCATAATGCCAGGATTAAAGGTGTGTGTGTGTGTGTGTGTGTGTGTGTGTGTGTGTGTGTGCCACCATTTTCTGGCCTCTGTGTCTGTCTAGTGGCTGTTCAGTTCTCTAACTCCAGGTAAGTTTATTAGGGTGCACAATATATTGGAGGACACTATATCACCACACAATTTACTATGAAGAATCACCAATTGAAGATCAAGCTTATATTTTATGAAATATCTGTCTTCCCATTCCAAGTAATTACTCAAGCATCTGCATAGTTGTTTCAGCCTGTCTTAGTTTTCCAATGTTATTTTAAAATGCGATGACCAAAAGCAACCAGAGGAGGAAAGAGTTTGTTTAGCTTTTACTTCTATATCTCAGTCCATTGTTGAAGGAAATTAATACTAGGAATCCAAGTATGGCAGGAACCTGGAGGGAGAAGATGAAACAAAGGCCTAGGAGGAATGCTACTTACCTTCTTGCTACCTCCTGACTTGGACAGCATGATTTCTCATAGCACGCCATGCCCAACTGCCTGGGGATGTCACTACCCATGATGGTCTATGTCCTCTTACATAAACAATAATTAAAAAAAATACTCTATGAACTTGCCTACAGACAAATCTACTGGAGTCATTTCCAGAACTGAGAAATCTCCATTCCAAATGACACTAACTGGTGTTAGGTTGACAGAAAACTATCCAGGACAGAGCATGAACACTGCATTTAACTTTTGACAATTTTTCTTTCACTAATGTAATCAATCACAAATTGTTGCATTTTAGGATTCTTGAATGTACACATTTTGAAATTTTTAGTCTTTACGTTCAATACTTTTTTCTTAAAACCATCCTTATTCTGCACTAGCTTTTTTCTGGTATCTTCAATCTCCCTTTCTTCATATCAAGTCTTTGTCTTCATTGCAATGAGAACATTTTTTCTTGAAGTAAAAATTTAACCATGCAAAACTCAGTCATTGCTAAATAACTTCATTGTTTTTCCATCACCTGTGGTAAAGAAAACAATTTCTTCAACTTGATAAATAAATTTCTTCAAGTCTTCCCTGCTAAATCTTGAATAGTTGCTTTCCTGTAGGATTTCAAAGATTATATATATTTTGTATATATATTATGTATAAATATATAATTATAAATGTATAAATATATAATTATTTTGTACATATATTTTGTATATATATTTATATATAATATAATCAATAATATAATTGATCAAATTATTTTAATTTTAAGTTCCTAACAAGTTTTCTGTGTCTTCCCTCATCTACAAAGTGTCATCCTTGACACAGATGGTGAATACTCTATGGAAAACACCTGCTGCACCTGTATATATTTAGAATTGAGAGGAAGTATTCTAGAAACATATTTTGAATGGTTGTTTGTGACAACAAAGTAATAACAATCAAGTTCTTCAATTACAGAAATAGAATTTTAAAGGTTTATGTCTATTTTATGAACTAAGTAATCAAATATAATATACTTGAGAATCTTCAGTTTCTCTGAAAAATCCAACAATAGTTCCATTTATTTAAAACATCTTTGTCAAGATACTATTGATGAAGTTATCACACATTTAAGTTATAAGATACTAAGAAATCCATCTGGATCTTAAATGGAAGTTTCCTTCTTGCTAGCTAGCTTTTATAGTTCAAGAAATTGCTATGCAAACTTCTGGGAGAAAAAAAAACAAAATAAAACAATAGCAATTAAAATAAAACAAACAAAAGACTGTTTTACCAAGTTGTACATCACATGAGCAACCATAATGACCTACCTGGCAAGAATTTCATGCCAGTATGATAAGGACATAATATTATGGTAATAACTGACCTACCTCTCTTTGGATTTGAGGCCTTATCTACAGGAAAGATCTCATACCTAGTACTGAAAACTTTTTCAAGAACTAATGGCTGGGGAGATCATAAGCCATAAAGAGACCAAACAACTTTTAGTTTGATAACTTGACATGGTATCCAAAGGTCTACTAAATATCTTCTGACCTGTCAGAGGACCAGTGTTAGGGTTCTGCCCCAACTTATTGAAGGGTCCCTTGAAGAGGGGAGTGAGGAATTGAGAAATGCTAGATAGAAATATAGATGAAGAAAAAAGAGACACAGTATAGCTTTGGGAGAGCCGTGGGTCAATATCCAGCAGCCTGGAGTTTATTTCTAATGGCCTTTTAAACAATAGCAAGGGGAGAGGCAAAAAAAACTCCCACTTTCAAGATCAAAGCACAATGTACAACCAAGTGCAGACCCTTCAAAACACCTGGAAACCATGCCTTTGTCCAAATCATCCTAATATGCTCCCCTGATGGGTAAAGAAAGTTCAGACTTTCTGACATTGAGTAAGGCCTTGCTAGGGAGCCTCTGTGGGCCCCCATACTGAACTCATTGCATCTTTTGTATGAGTACAATACTTGTACATAATTGTGCTAGACAACACTTCATCAATCACTGGGTATTCTTCTGAGGCCTTACCCCGCAATGAGTGTCTATGGACAGTTAAGATTACTGGGGTATGGCCTGCTATTTTCTAAACTAGTATTAGAATTGACAAATTGTTCATGTACCAGTAAATAACTCACACTCACACAAATGGAAGTAACTTTTATTAAGTACAGTGCATAAAAAAAGTTTACTGGCTAATTTTTTGTCAACTTAATACAAGCTAGAGTTATCTGAAAGGGGAGAACCTCAATAAGATGCCTCCATAAGATCCAGCTAGAGGGCATTTTCTTAATTAGTGATTGAAGGGGAAAGGGCCAGCCCATTTTGGGTGGTGCCGTCGGTGCAATTTTGGTCCTGGGTTTTATAAAAAACAGGCTGAACAAGCCATGATAAACAAGCCACTAAGCAGTGTCTCTCAGTGGCCTTTGCAGCAGTTGGTGCCTTCAGGTTTCTACCCTGTGTGAGTTTCTGTGCTGACTTCCTTCAATGATAAAAACAGTGATCTGAAAGTGTAAACTACACAAATCTCCCTGATCTAAGTTGCTTTGGTCATGATGTTTCATCATAGCAATAGTAATTGTCACTAAGACAACTTGGAACCAGTGTAGAAGGGTATTGCTGTGACAGACTTGACCATATTATTTTGGAGAGGATTGTGTGAAAACTTTGGCATTTTGAGCTAAAAAAAAAAAGCCATTGAGTCTTGAGAATTCATTGAGAGGTTCTGTGGGTGCTTGGAAGATAAGAATGTTGAGAGTAGTGTAGATGATGGAATCCTAGCTTGTGATGTCTCAGAGGGAAGCAATGACTACTGAGTCTTTTGTATGATGAAATTGTGGTCTGGTCAGCTGGAGCTAAAGGATTGGCAGTGATTTACAAAAGACCAGAACCACTGAAGTAAAACCATTGCTTTACTGGAATAAATGATGCTGGTTAGCTAGAGCTGAGAAATTTGCAGTGATTAAGAAGAGACCACCGTCATTGAGGTGAAATCTTCTTGGAAGTGTTTCCTATGAGTCAGCATACAGAAACTGTGTTCCAGAGGCAGCAAAGGTTGTAACTCAAGCTGGCAGCTTAGATTGGTAGTGTTAAATTCACCCACGTTGTACTTGTTTCAACTGCATGAAGGAGTCATGGAGAGCAACAGAGGCTTATCACTGTGAGAGTCCAGGCAAAGTGATGGGGAAGGTGCAGCATCAGTAATGTTGAATTCCCAGGACTGAAGAGGGTATATAGAGAAGTTGAGGCTTGGTACCATGAAGAAAGTCTATGAGAGAATATTCGTAAAAGTGCAGCCCAGTTGCAGTAAAAGACTGGAACATTTTTGGGATGCTAATACCAAAAAACAACCACTAAGAACAGCAGCAGTGGTAGAGTGGACTCTTCCTATGGTTAGAAAACAAGCTGTAAGTGCTGAAGATGCCAGGGCAAAAGAAGTGGCCAAATACTTTGGAGGATCCCAGAAGATAATGACTCTCAGACATTGGATGTTGAGTTACTTACACTCTTGGAGTTTTATTTTGCTTTGTTCAGATGGAGACTGTGCCCTGGTTCTTCCTCCTTAAAGTGAGAAGGTATTTATTTTATTTTTGATTTTACAGGCTCACAGTTAAGAGACATTGAATTTGAAAAGATTTTAGATTCTAAAAGAGACTGGCTATTTTATAGCAAATGAGTTTTTTAGTGAATTTTTAAAGACAGACTTTTAAATTTTATATTGATGTGTGATCTTTTGGAAGAAAATGTAAGGGAAGATTACAGCTTGAAAGTCTTGTGTTTTTGTGTCAGTTTAAAAAGGAGTCAATTGTTCTGGCTCGTTGTATGTCAACTTGACATAAGCTAGAGTTATCTGAAAGGAGAGAACCATAATTGAGAAAATCTCTGCGTAAAGTCCAGCTGAAGAGCATTTTCTTAATAAGTGATTGATGAAGGAAGGCCCAACCCATTGTGGGTGGTGCCATTAGTATGCTGGTGGTCCTGGGTTCTAGAAAAAAAAATGCTGAGCAAGTCATGATAAACAAGCCAGTAAACAGCACCTCTTAGTAGCCTTTGTATCAGTTCATGACTCCAGGTTTCTGCTCTGTATGAATTCATGGCCTGACTTCCTTCAGTGATTAATAGAGATCTGGAAGTATAAGAAAAACATACCCTGTATTCAACAAGTTACTTTGTTCATGATAATTCAATACAGCAATAATAACACTAAGACAAAAGGTCATCTGAATTTTTGAAATTCAGGGGAGTTTTGAAAATAAGGAAGGTTTCATTGGGGATAACAGAGATTGAACATGTCTAATATTTGGTATATAATGAGTGTGTGTGCTTAATTGTCATATTTATGGGTAGAAATGAACACTCCCCAAAAAACATGACAAAATTTTCTGTCATATAGAATTTATTTCCACTGAGAATTTTGGAACAAATTTCAGGCCTTGTAGGGTTAACTGATTGATATTACTGATCTCTGAATTTATAGGAGTTTATCGTAAAAGGATCATTGACTGAATGATGACTTGAAAGATTACACATGGATTCTGGTGAAGACATTTAGGAAAGAAGATGGAGTTAGATTTAGGAGATAAATGTACTCTTTATATGTATGTTGCTTGCAAGTGGGACAAAGGGATCATTGGTTGGCTGTTGGCTGTACTGAAGAAAAAAGTTTTTTTAAAATGTAAGAACTTTATAAAACAATTTCATGTTGAATATGATTAACAGCAGTTTATATTTGCTATGTATTTGCTGGCCAAAATTTCTTCTCTTTCTACTGCTGTGCCAGGAGCCAGTTGGCTGCTGTTTTCCTCCCAGAGGTGAATGTAGTATAGTGATGTGCTGATTCTTGCATAGAAACAGTCTGGAAAGGTGGTATGGATTCAGCAATTTGTGGCACTCTGTGCAGTAAACTGAGACAATTAAAATATTGGCATGTGTGCATCTTTAAATTGGTAGAGTTAACATAGACCCAGAAACAATGGCCTTGCATAATAATAACTAAAGTATAAATTTCTAAATGCAAGTGATTCTTTAAGAAGTAGAAAAGTAGGAACCATATCTTCTTTTCTGTAAGCATTAATCCATAGGTTCTTTAAAAGTTAAAGACTGAAAATAAAAATAAATAAAGAAAAGAAAAAACTATTTTAGTTCAAGCAATTTAAAGCCATACACCATACTGCTATGATTTTGCAAAACAGTTCTCCAACATTTGACAACTCACTTGACATTTTCAGGTCTCAATTACTGAGCCAAAAGTTAGGGACAAATTGTTTAAATTTACATAGGTTTTGAGAAGCTAAATTGTTTTCAGTATAGTACTTGAATGAGAACCGCCTGGGCAAAGAGCAAAATATTACCATAATTATTGTTAGTAAAGGTTATGCACACCTGGAAGAGACGATAAAAATTACAAATGTAAAAAATAAAAACTACTTTAAGTGGCTCATTTTTAAAAAGGACAAGAAGAAATCATATACTTTTTTAAAGAAATATTTACGTTTTGATGGGGAATCTCATATTATTCGTAGTGATAAAAACTATGGGAATTCCCAAGTTAAATCCACCACATATCAAGTTAACATTTGATCTGCTTTTCACAGAGATTGAACATGTCTAATATTTGGTATATAATGAGTGTGTGTGCTTAATTGTCATATTTACGGGTAGATTCATGACAATTTGACACAAGCTATAGTCATCCGAGAGGGAACGTTGATAGAGAACATGCCTCCAGAAGATTGAGCTGTAAGTAGACAAGCCTGTAGGGAATTGTGTTAATTTGTGATCAGTGGGGGAGGGCCCAGCCCATTGTGGGTGGGGACAGCCCTGGGCTGTTGGTCCTGGGTTCTATAAGAAAGTGGGCAGAGCAAGCTCCCAGAGGAGCAAGCTCCCAGCCCCAGAGGAGCAAGCTCCCAGAGGAGCAAGCTTTATTCCATTTCTTACTGTATTTATCTCCTTGAATACAGAACTTAGCTCTATTCCACTTTCTGGTGCTCTTTTTATCCTCAAATATTTGTCTTTGCTCAACTTGCTCCTTTTCCTTGTAAATCATCATTAGAATTACCACTAATAACCATAAAACAGAATCTATACTAGACTCTTTTGAGAATTCCTCTGCCAAGGGAATTAATCCAAGACTCTTCACTTTGGCTTCAGGCAAAAATTTCAGATAATGGCAAAAAGCAGCCACTTTCTTTACCAAAATATCAGAAGAGCAATTTCTAGGCAACATATTAAAATTCCTTTCTGAAACCTCTTGAGCCAGCTCCTGACATTTCACATCATTATCAGCAGCATTGTATTCCAAGCTTCTACTAGTATAGCCCATTAAGCAGTGCTTACATCATTCCAGTTTTTCCTTAACCCAAAGTATCCATGTCCAAATTAAAAAAACAAACAAACAAACAAACAAACACTTGATCAAGTCTATCACCACAATACCACATTCCTGGTACCAACTTCTGTCTTTGATATGGTTTCTATTGCTGTGAGGTGCAACCACATGAGTATGACAATTCTTATAAAGTAAAACATTTAATTGGGGTGACTCACAATTTCTGAAGTTCAGTCCATTATCATCATGGTAGGATATTGTGCTATGCAGGCAGAAATAATGCTGGGGAAGTAGCTGAGAGTCCCACATCTTCCAAGAAACGGGAAATAGTCTGTCTCACTATGATTAGCTTGAGCTTAGGAGACTTCAAAGCACCCCTCAAAATATCACACTTTCCCCATAAGGTTACACCTTCTTCAACAAGGTTACAGTCATCCAGCAGTCTTATGTTAGAAGTCATGACCATGATACATAGGCAATTAGGAAGACCTCCAATAAGAAGAAGGATCTTGAAAATGGAACCAATTCTTCATAAGGGGAAGAAAGAGGATTAATGTGCAGAGGCAAAAGAAGAGGGTAGAGAAGTATGGTGAGGTTTTGCTCAATGTGTAATGCATCCTAATGTGAAACTGGCCTTGTGTAATACAATGAACATATAAAATGAAATGAAAATAAAAAAGGAGAGTTTTCAAAAAACTTGGGTGAATATCTACAAGAAATTACAATGCCAAAATATTTTAAGAAAGGTTTTTACCACATGAAAAATTATTAACCAAATAGCATGAACATTTATAATTGATAACAGAATTTTACAACAGAGAAACTATTGATGTTCAAGGTAAGATCTATTTATTTAACTGAGGAATATCAAAAAGCATGATTTTAATTTATTCAAGGGGAAAAAGAGACTCTGGAATCAAATAGTGAAGGAAAGACCATTCAAACTTGACCAGATAATCAGAAGTTGAACAGTAGCTGTAAGAGGATAGGGAGTCAACTACAGTTTTTGCTATTAGTCAAAACATCTGTGTGTGATTATATATCATTCATATATGTGAGTGAATATGTGTTTCCAACAAATTACTTGACTAGGTAAAGAATAATTGCTTCTACATTAACAGAATTTCTATAGATTAGTAGAAGGTAAGGCAGATTATGTCAGTCAATACATGTATGAATAAGGAATTCTTAAATTATTTCTTTCACTGAGTGAATACAATTTTTATTGCATAATGAATGTATATACTTATAATGGTCATACATTTTCCTCGTTACTCTTTTTTTTTTAATATCCAATCATTCGTATTATCTATTTAGGTACTTTAGCTGCTGCCAATAGTAGAATCATAGCTCTATCAGGCTACTTTCTTAAAAAACTTTCATTGGGTCTGCATGGAATATGGAATAAATTCCAAATATATCAATGCCTCATTTAGATTTCAAATTTAATACTTCATTATTTTACTTCACTTTATTGGTACCTGTTTGAACCGAGACTACATACTATTCAGTAAACTAATTCCAGGTTTTTTCCCTTTGTTTACAATATGTTCTTGTCTCTGGAATTTTTATGTATGCATATTAACAATATCAGTCATAATCTATTTTGACTTTCTTTTCTAATTCCTCTATTTTGTCAGTTTTCCACCCAAGTGATTCCTGATGAAAACAAATCTGCCTCAATATTGAAGTTTGAGTGGGCATAGAAATGCAGAGGAGGAAATAATATACAGAACAGATATCTAATAACTCAGAGACTGAAAGATAAACTCTATCTCTCTTTTGTAGATGGATTGTCCTAATACGTAATAGTTCAATCAGCCCTATAGAAGATAATGTTGCACAACTGATTAATGTGCACATTTCCCTTCCATAATACATTCCATTCTTGTAGTAATACACCCTCTGCATCTAACATTTTCTTTCATCATTGATTTCATGAAATTGCATTCTTTAAAGTAACAGTGAAGCTAATCTTTTAGCTTCAGATTCTGTTTATGAGAACTTAGGATAAGATAACTTGCTTATTTCAACTTTATAACAACTTTGTGGAAGAAGAAATACACTATACACACAAATCAGACCTTGTAATTTGTAAATTGTAATTGTAAAATCTTAAAACAAAATTTTATAATTACTTAAATTGTTCTAGGTTTCTTAAATAGATATAATCATTTAATTCTCTCGACAATAATGACTTATGATTTACAATATTCCAAAAGATTTTTAATGTGTCAAATTTTATGTTGTCAAAGGATATAGAATTCAGTATATTTTTAATTAACATATCTCTAAGTTCTATAAAATTACTATAACACTAAATAAGTGTATTCTTTAAGGAATACATTAATTTAAAGAACTAACTTATTGTTTCTCTCCTTGATAAAAAAGGATAGACAAAATTTATGTTTCTTTTTATAATTTTCAAATCAATTACTTATCAAAGTCATATCTCAGTCATATGGTAGAATCTATGTGAACAACAATGCTTAGTAACTTCAGATTTCTAATTAAGATGGATGCTGTAATTTACTCAAAATTTGAGAAAACTCTTAACAGTTTTATAAGATGTCTAAATACTTAGCATCTTTTTTTGAAGTTCATTTTTAAAGAGATTTTCTATTGATTTTACATATCAATCACAGATTCCTCTGTCCTCCCTCCTCCCACCCCCAGTCTTCTCCCCCAACCTACCCCCCATTACCACCTCCTCCAAGGCAAGGTCTCCCATGGGGAGTCAGCAGATCCCGGTACATTCAGTTGAGGCAGGTCCAAGCCCCTCTTCCCTGCACTAAGGCTGTGCAAAGTGTCTCAGCATAGGCACTAGGTTCCAAAAAGCCAGCTCATGCACTAGGGACAGCTCCAGGTCCCACTGCCTGGGGGCCCCCTAAACAGTTCATGCTAAACAACTGTATTGCTTATCCAGAGGGCCTAGTCCAGTACCATGGGGGCTCCTCAGCTATTGGTCCACAGTTCATGTATTTGCACTAGTTTGACTAATTGTCTCGGTACTTTTTTCAATGATGGTCTTGATAGCTCTTGCTCATAGAATTCCTCCTCTCTCTCTTCAATTGAACTCCCGGATTTCTGCCTGGGACCTGGCCATGGATCTCTGCATCTGCTTCCATCAGTCACTGACTGAGAGTTCTATGATGACAGTTAGGGTATTCAGCCGTCTGATCACCAGAGTAGGCCAACTCAGGTACCTTCTTGACTTTTGCCAGTAGTCTATGGTGGAGAAAGCATCTTCAACAAATGGTGCTGGCATAACTGGATGTCAAAATGTAGCAGATTACAAATAGATCCATATCTGTCACCGTGCATGCAACTTAAGTCCAAGTGGATCAAAGACCTCAACATAAATCTAGATACTCTGAATCTGATAGAAGAGAAAGTAGGAAGTAGTCTTGAATGCATTGGAACCAGAGATTACTTCCGAAATATAACACCAGTAGCACAGACACTGAGAGAAGCACTTAATAAATGGGACCTCTTGAAACTGAGAAACTTTTGTAGGGCAAAGGACATGGTCAATAAGACAAAACGACCACCTACAGAATGGGAAAAGATATTCACCAGCCCCACATCTGACAGACGGCTGATTTCCAGAATATATAAAGAACTCAAGAAACTAGACATCAAAATACCTAGCAGTCCAATTAAAAAAATGGGCTATAGATCTAAACAGAGAATTCTCATCAGAAGAATCTCAAATGGCTGAAAGACATTTAATGAATTGCACAACATCCTTAGTCATCAGGGAAATGAAAATCAAAATGACTCTGAGATACCATCTTACACCTGTCAGAATGGCTAAGATCAAAAACACTGAGGATAGCTTATGCTGGAGAGGATGTGGAGCAAGGGGAATTCTCCTCCACTGCTGGTGGGAATGCAAGCTGGAACAGCCACTTTGGAAATCAATATTGCACTTTCTTAGAAAATTGGGAATCAATCTCCCCCAAGACCCAGCTATACCACTCTTGGGCATATACCCAAGGAATCAATCATACCACAAGGGCACATGCTCAGCTATGTTCATAGCAACATTATTCATAATAGCCAGAACCTGGAACCTGGAAACCTAGATGCCCCTCAACCAAAAAATGGATAAATAAAATGTGGTATATATACACAATGGAGTACTACTAAGCAGAGAAAAACAATGACATCATGAGGTTTGCAGGCAAATGGATGGAACTAGAAAATGGCATCCTGAGTGAGGTAACCCAGAATCAGAAAGACAAACATGGTATGTACTCACTCCTATGTGGATACTAGATGTAAACAAAGGATAACCAGACTACAACCCACAGCTCCAGGGAGGCTAGCTAGTAAGGAGGACCCTAGGAAACACACAGGGATTGCCCAGCAATGAATACTTAGCATCTTATTTTCAGAGATTTGTTATAAGATAATTACAAGAAAATCTTTTATCCTAAAATATTTCCACTATTACAATATTTATAAAAATAATGGTATAAACTTATACATAAATACTGCTGAAGTGAATAGAATATTGATCAATGTGATTTAGTTACAAGCATGCCACCTTTAAACATTTTGTCCTTAAAAACAAAATATATAATACATTGTTAATATAACTTATGTTAGTAATTATTAGAAATAATATATAAACAAACTAAAGAAACAATAGCGTCTGAACATCTACCTAAAGGGGAAGACTTGGACATAAAAAGACATTAAATTTTCCTTGTGTGCTAGACCACTTGGTTAATATTTTGCTGTTTTTCTTCATTTCTCTTTATAAAATTTCCTTTGCAAAAGTAATATCCTATCTACAAAAATATATTAACTATGTACTTTTCTTTTCCTTTCTTTCTTTCTTTCTTTCTTTCTTTCTTTCTTTCTTTCTTTCTTTCTTTCTTTCTTTCTTTCTTTCTTTCTTTCTCTCTCTCTCTCTCTCT
>CABHPQ010106348.1:13364-49281 GCA_902168405.1 Peromyscus aztecus
ACAGAAATCAACCTGCCTCTGCCTCCTGAGTGCTGGGATTAAAGGCATGCACCACTGCTGCCTGGGTAACTATGTACTTTTCTTAAGAGGAATATATGAGAGTACACACAACATATTCTTCCTGAATATATTCCATTGAAACATAACTTTTCCTTAAATAGTTGAAGACACTTTAAGCATTCAGTGTCATCTCCCTAAGCACATTTTCTCATTTCCAGAGTGAAAGACAAAGTTGAGCAACTAGGAGATCTTTGCTTTGTTATGTTTTTTTGTTTTGAAACAGATTCTCTTGTAGCTCAGAGTGTTCTTGAACTTGCTATGAAATTGAAGCTAGCCTTGAATTCTTGACCTTTCAACTATTAACTATGAAATGCTTGTATTGCAGGTATTTGCCATAAGATCTTTCTTGAAGAGATGGTGTTTTGTGCTCAGGAATTTGGACCATGAGACTATTTCATGATCACACACACACACACACACACACACACACACACACACACACTGCATTAAATATGAGAATCCTTTTTAATACATTCTCTCACCAATTAAAAAAGTAGTGTCTGAGAAAGACGAACATTTTTCAGTCAACTAACTGAAAAGTAGATTTATAGCTGAATGAAGAAATGAAAAGAACAAAGTGCTTCATTGGAAGAACATAGATTGGTAAACTACATAATGATTTTGCCTTTTTTTCCATACATAGACTGATATTAATTGAGATAACTAATGGAAGTCTCTACATTTTCACAAACTACATTTCTTCCTTTTTTTATTAATAGAAAATAAGAAGAAATGCTCTCCCAAAGTGCCATAAACCATCTAAAAAATTTCTAGCACCAGGCATGAAAAGCCCTCTTTTGAAATTGTTGATATGTGTGTCCAAGAAACTTCAAAAACACTGTTACTTTCTATTATCATCAGTTGGTCCCCAGAGGTAAAAATTAATTCCATATTGCCGATGTCACCAGACACCTCTGACACAGTGAACACAATGTCCTAAGCTGTATCTGACCTGAATATCTCTTCTCTAAGGATCAGCTTTTGTGTAACAGAAGGTGCTATAAAAGATTGCAATGGTCAGCTCTAATATGATGCCCAGGCAATGTTCAGGGTCTGCTCTCCCTTGTGCTGCAGCAAGGGAGGGGCAGGACGGTCTCTCCTGATCTTTTGACCCTAGGGCCAGCTCTTCCACCTGCCAGAGGAGGAAATGGATGGGGGAATCTTTCCTTCACCCATGCCACCACAATGCAGACAAGGGGGGATGGGATCAGCTTTCCTGCTCCCAAGGGCTGGCTAATCCTCAGTTTTGAAAACAGGGTCATTTCTACCCTCTTTACTCAGACAAGGTGCAATGGCCTTTTCTTCCAAGTGCTGAAGCCTGAGAAGAGCAGGGCCAGTTATCCCACTCACCTGATCCCAAGTGAAATACAGGGCCCAATCTCCCAAGTGTTACAGACAATGAGGGGTAGCCTTAGCTCTCTCAATCTCATGAATCCAGGACCCACTTTCCCTCCTTCAGTAGGTGGCAATGGGTGAGGAGTGACAGAGGCATCTATCCCTCCGGTCATACTACAGAATTCACGTTGAGACTTTTGTTGTTGTTGTTGTTGTACATTTTTTAATGATAGCTTGTTTTTGTATTTTGGTTTCTTTTTCTTTAAATATTATTTTATTTTTGGGGGGGTTGGAAGGGCAGAGTGTGTATATGAAGGCATAAAGAGATTAAACTGGATCAGGAAGCATGGTGTGAAATCCACACAGAATCAATAAAAAATTAAAATAAAAAACCCACAATAACAAGCATGATACTTATTCCCTAAAAAATGCATTAGCAGCACAAATATTTTAGGTGTATGCAACAGTTCTCTTATTATTTAAGACTTGCTAAACAAGGGAAGAATTATGCCTGGTATTACAAACCTAGCCTACTACTCAGAACTAGTGAAATAATAGGTGTACCAGGCTTTTTCTTTGGGGCCAAAAAATAAGATCCCAAATCATGAAATAGCAACTTAATATTAGTTCTAAATGATCAACCTTAGCTTAAGTAAGTTTCTGGCTATCTCTTTTACCTTAACCTGTTTCTTTTCATCTTTGCTTTGCCTTGGGGCTTTTACATTTTCCTACTTTCTTGCTCTTTCTATGTCTGGCTGGCTGACTTGTGCTTGACTTCTTGCATTGGGCATTTCCCTCATTCTCCTCCTTCTTCTTTTTTCATAGCTCCTCCTTCTTCTTGAGCCTAGATTTCTCCTCCTATTTATTTTCTCTGCCAGCTAACTCTGTCTGTCCTTTCTTATAACTAGCTCTTAGCTGTTCAGCTTTTTATTAGACCAATCAGGTGCCTTAAGCAGGCAAGGTGAAATAGATTCCATATATCTTTACATAATTAAACACACATCTTGATATCATTAAACTAATATAGCATAAATAAATTAAAAATGCCCTTACACAGTTAAAGTAATGTTCTGCAGCATAAACAAATATATTTTTCCTAGTTAACATAATATTCTACAATATTTCCTCTTTTTTATAAATGAAAAAAAAGGTTTTTATCTCTAACATAGTAAAGCTATATACATCAAGAACAATTAAGAGGTGTCTTACTTAGGGCTTTAAATTGCTGGGATGAAAGGCCATGATCAAAAAGCAGGTTGGGGAAGAAAGAGTTTATTTGGTTTACACTTCAGCATTGCTGTTCATCACTGAAGGAAGTCAGCACAGGAAATCAGACAAGGCAGGATCCCAGAAGCAGGAGCTGATGCAGAGGCCATGGAAGGTAGCTGCTTGCAGGCTTGATTCCTATGGTTTGTTCAACCCACCTTTTAATGGAAACCAGGATTAGTAGCCCAGGATTGGCAGCACTCACCATGTGCTGGGCCCTTCCCAATTGATGACTAAATGAGAAAACACCTTACATTTAGATCACATGGAGGCATTTCCTCAACTGAGAGTCCTTCCTCCAATGACTCTTATTTGTATCAAGTTGACACACACAAAAAAAAACAGCCAGTACAAATAAGTATTATACTTACAATAGCCAGTCCATTTGTATTTGGCAAATTCTAAGAAAATACAAAATTATTTATCTCATTCTGTTTAGTCCAAATTCTGTAACTGATTTATCTTCTATCATAACTAAGCAAAAATATAACTATAATTATCTAGTATTCAACTCCATCAAAGACCCCAGAAAGATTTATTACCTGAGTAAACAGGAAGTATAGTGAAAGCCACTTCCAAACTTGTATTAATGACAAATATTTTGCTGCCTGGGTGTCACTCAAAGTTCCTCTGCAATGTTGGGGCATCCAATCTTTGGCCTACAGTCCTAGAACAACTGGCAGAATCTTCTATACAACAGGACTGTCCGTCCTTGTTTTTTTTTTTTTGTTTGTTTTTGTTTTTCAAATTCAGCGGTCTTTTTCCTTTGCGTTCTGCTTGTCCACTTGTACCACATGCTGTCATCCAGCATGTCAAGAGTGGTTTCTTACTCAAAAGGATAGTGTTGACACAAAGCAAACTACATATCAGGTTCTTCAATACTCATCATCCTTTTATGAAGTAGACTTGTGCTGTCAGGAGCAGGTATGTTTCATTGTCATGAAAAGCCCTATGTTAACAAAACATTTTAAATGCCATATTCTCTAGATCTTTGAAGTATTTGAAAACTATCTGTCTAAAATACATCTGTTTAACATTGAAAATATACCTAATAATACTACAAGTTTGATTATTATAGATGACTAGCTACTACCTTACATTGTTTTAATTATACATTACATTTTTAAATGAGCTACATAAGCAAAATATCTGAAACGAGTAGAAATATAAACATAAACATACATTTAGTTTAATCAATATACCAAAATTCATGCCAATATAAAGTAATTGAGGAAAATAGTTTTCTTTTTATCATTTATTTCTATATCCCAACTAAATTATGAAAAACATCCCTAACCCACTGGTCACCCTTGCCACCTCTTGGGAATACAGGCATTGTGTTCTCTAGACTGCTTCATGCTGTCTATGGAAGAAGAGATATTTTTAGGGAACCTAAATAAAATATAAATAATGCTTAATTCCTGGGAAAACTAGCTGCAACATTTGTTGTCCAGTCTCTGTGCAAAGGGAAAGCACAAGGCTTATGGGCAGTCCTGGCTAGAACAGTCTGTGAGGCTGGACAATCTCAGAAAGCAGCTTGAAGTTGTTCTGGATGCAGAACTCTGAGAGAACTGCAACAAAGGCACTATAAGAGGCTAGATGACTTGGGCCACCCATTTTCATTGGTATCTGAACCCCTCACTGAAAATACAAAAACTTTCAAAGGTAACATATATATCTACACTAACATAAGTATGGACTGTACATTGTACACAAGACAGCCACAGATTTTTTGTTTTGTTTTGTGGTTGAACAGGTAAAATGTATATTACCTCTCTTGTAGTTTTTCTAGGTTTATTTCTTTAGGGTTTTCCCCAATCAAACCTGGTCACTATCAACCTTGAATGAATCTACAACATTTCATTTCTTTTAGAAAAAAAATCTCTTCCCAAAGCAATACATTTTTTGACTTCCATTTTCAAGTTAATGCATTTGTAATGTATCTAGATTGATTTATTTCAGCAGTCACTCTTTCAGTCCCACATCTCTCAGCAGTTGTCATTAGTTCATCAACATTGTAAACATTCAAAGAAAATATAATGCCATACAGGGTCCAGACTCCTTGTATATTTCCCAGCTCTATGTAGCTTATTCTCTTTTTTTATTATTTTACTTCTCTCTTTAAACACTTTATTATTTTTAAATCATTTATTTTTTTTCTATAACTACCTACCCCTTTTGTTTTCTTTCTTAAGCCTACACATATTGTTAAACATATTGGAAACTGTTTTGAGGTGTTTTTCAATCTGAACCTGCTTTTACTTAGACTTTTTTATCTGCATGAGCATATCCTTCAATAGCTAGCTAAGCAGCTTTGTGCTGGCAGCTCTGGAGACTGGCTCCATCCTGCTGAGGTCCATGATAGATAAGCTCTATGCCCTGCAGACTTGGCATTTTTTAACTGAGAACTGAATTCAATTGCCCCATCTCTGGGATGTCTGTGGCTGCATTATGCAGTTTCTACTACAGTAAGGCAGAGCCTCTTTAAATAACTTTACACAGTTAAAGTAATATTCTACAGCAAAAACAAATATAAAATAAAGGCAGGAATTTAGCTGTCCTTGCTTTCAGAAGGAAGTGAGATGTTTACATGAATGAGCACAGTGAATATTACTAAAATTATCAGAATAAGAACAGAATAGTGAAATGGTAAAAACAAAGGAATAACAGAAAATAGGAAGTTTCAGGAGAAAAACTAATCAGAGAACAATTTTTTAGGGAAAATAAATATTTATTTAGTGGAATACAATGAGTTTACAACTTCAGAGATAAAGTTGTTTTTCTTTTGATATCTATTTAGCAATATGTAAAACCATAGCATGGAGAACTTATGTGGATGTTTATGTAAATATTTTTAAATTGAAAATATTACTGGGATTATGTTCAGATCATACAGGGATATTCTTCTGAAAGGGAATGATATCTATGGATCTAATTTCTACCCATAAATGATCTATTTCATAAGTATGACACAGTTTAAAGACTTCTATTCATTTACCAGTGTTACTAAAAATCAGATTGTTCAGTTTGTTAACTACTAGCATATTTCCATTAATTATGATTAAGGTAAAAAAAAACAAATGCTTAATTAGCTGTGTCCCTTAAGAGAAAAATGCTTCATAAAAATTAATTTATTTTCTGAAATTATAAATATTTAATTGTGTTGACTCACAACAATTCATCTCTTCTCATATTCAGTTGACATTCAAAAATTATTGTTTATAATAAAATGCATTATATCCTTGTTTGGAAACTCCAGCATTATACAAAGTAAATGTTGATCTACCTAATCAATGCAAAGAAATGCAAAAAGTTTATCTTCAGAAATAAAATGTTAAAATTCTCAAATGGACTATATGGCAGTGATTAGCAGTTACCTTAAAAAACAAAATAATCTCTAAATCTGCAATAAAATGTAGCCAAACCAACATAACTGTTCTGTGAAATACAAAGAATAGGTCAATTAGAAAACTCTTGTCAATCACAGAAAATTGGGGGGGAAATTTGTCAGAGCCTTTAATACAACTGTTATGGCTCCAGAGGGAAAGGTATCCTGACATTTTGAGAAATCAGACTATACTTGCAAGTGTTACAGCTCTGGAGGAATAGATATTCTGGATACCTACACCTCTGGAGAGAAAGGTATTCTGAATAGTCAGGAAGTCGGGCTATACCTATAGCTGTGAAGGGAGGTATCCCATATACCTACAGTTATGAGAAGGAAGATATCCTAGCTTGTTGGTAAGTCAGGCTATACCTGAAGCTGGGGTCCAGTGGGGGATGGTCTCTACACAGGATGTGGTAATCCTGTTCCTCTCCAATACAGTTATTATGGCTGAGCTCTACTGTACCCCACCCCAAGAGAGTTTCCCAGTAAAGATATCCATTTCTTTGTCCACTGTACCTCACTAAGGGAGCTTCCCAGCAGAAGTATCCATTACTTCTTAGCTCCTTCCCAAGATGGTACTTCTGTTGTGCCCAGATTGAGACCCCCAGAGAGACCACTGAAGATGAGCTTACTGGAATGCAAAAGCAAGGCTTTTTTCAGGAGCAATTCAAGCCTAGGCAGGGACCTTGTCAAACACATCCAATGCAGTGGAGACTGGAGGAGGTGCCCAGCCTGAAGTGAACACAGTTTTTAAAGGCAAAAACCACAAAATTACAATATCAGAGAGTTTCAGCAAGGTGCATTTCTGATTGGCTCGTTTTTAGAGAATTTCCAGAAATCTTATTGTTATCTTACTGCTAGGAGGCTGGTTGTTTGTCACCATTTCCCATTGGCTGCCCTTGGGTTGGAACATTCTGTGGTTAAATAGTCACCTTGGAGACCAGGGTTGGGACATTCTGTGGTCACACAGTCACCATCACATGATTAACTTGTTATTTTATACTTTGTACTTTCAGGTTCCTGGAACTTGGGTTGACTGTGGGAACTCAAACTCTATTCATACAAACTGGAGGCCGTAATTTAAAAATGGAGGAGCTTTGGTCTCAAACTTCTTCTGCTTCACTTAGCTAAAAGGGAAACCCTAGCAGAAATGTGCCAATCTGTTCTGGCTCTGAAGAAAAATAGATACTTCTGCTCTGCCCACCAAAGGGAGTTTTCCAGCAGAGATTCTGCTCCATGCTGGTGAAAGAAGATCTTCACCCAAAACTCTTTCAAGAAAGAGATTTGTTTGGGAAGGAGGAATCCAGGGGAGTGACTGCCTTTGCCAAGATGGAGGACGACAGTTGCCAACTGAAAAGGTAAAGGGCCTTGTATTGGGCATCTTGGGGGAAGAGATTTTCCAGGGAGATTTCAGGGAGGAAATTGTTCAGGTTTTGATCCCCTCCAGCTTGGACAAGCGCACATTGGCTAGATGTCATGCCTAGGGATTGGTTGGTTTTCTGCTCAGGGATTGGCTGCTTTTCCTGGTCAGAAATTGGTTGGTTTCATATTCAGTTGGTTGGGGGCATAGTTGGCTCTGATTTCAGGGCAAAAGTGTATTTCTTTCATGGGCCCTTTTTAGTATTTTGGCTCTAGTTTCAAGGCCAGGGCATATTTCTTTCACTGACTCTGGTTCCAGGGCCAAAGTGTGTTTCTTTAGCTCTGGTTTCAGGGTCAGGGTGTTTTTCTTTGGTTCTGGTTTCAGGGTCAAATTTTTCTTTCAGTACCTCTGGTTTCAGATTCAGGATGGTCTTCTTTAACTGACTCTGGTTTTTGGGCCAAGGATTGTTTTTTGGGTGGCTCTGGTTTCAGGGTCAGGGTTGCTTTCTTTCATTGGCTCTGATTTTAGGGTAAGGGTGGGTTTCTTTGGCTGACCCTTTTAAGCTACATTTAATCCTTCAAGAACAACTTCAAAGAGAAACAATTCACTCAGATGAAGATGGAAAACTGATATCTGTGGGAACTTTAGACCCATGGTCATTAAAATTACCCAAATTCTTAAAATTTTTTGAGTTAATGCCTAGTCATTTATGCAGGAGAATATAAATAATTAATGTAAAATACATTTTATGTTTGATAGTTGTAATTTTTAGCAGAGGTTATAAAAGAATTTTGGCATTGTGAATGTGGTTGACAAAAGTCAGTTTCCAAGAATCAGACCCAAATCTAGATACATTAACAGATGGTTCTGTGAACTTAAAGCTAAGAATATAAAATGATGGCATAACCCTAAGAGAAGAGGAAAGCTATACCAAGAAAAGATCAATAGCTACTTTTAAATCATTTTAATTATGGGAATGCTGGTTATAAAAATAATGCATATGCTTACATATAAATTAAGTCTAATATAATGTCAGCACAGTAAGTTATTGATAGGAAAATGCATTCAAAGCTTGTTAATATAATTTGGAAAGCCCTGTAATAGGGAAGAACAGTGCTAGTAGGAAGTTGATGTGAATTAATTTTCATAGACGATCATGGGTATAATTCATTTTTCAAGTTGGTTAATAATTTACAAAGACTATAAATATTCTTGTTAAAGCATGGTTTTAAAAATCCTATAATTAAAAAAAAGAAAAAAAAAACATAAGGACCGGGAGCTGGTGGCACATGCCTTCAATCCCAGCACTCAGGAGGCAGAGCCAGGGCAATCTCTGTGAATTCAAGGCCAGCCTGGTCTACAGAGTGAGTTCCAGGACAGGCACCAAAACTGTCTCGAAAACAAAACAAAACAAAACAAAACAAACAGAAAACACATAAGCTTATCAGGTATTTTAAAAAGAAATCCAATGGAAAAAAAATGAAGAACATATAGCAACAGTTTGAATGTATGAAGAATGAAATACCTTTTTTTTTTTTTTGGTTTTTCGAGACAGGGTTTCTCTGTGTAGCTTTGTGCCTTTCCTGGAACTCACTTTTTAGCCCAGGCTGGCCTTGAACTCACAGAGATTCGCCTGGCTCTGCCTCCCGAGTGCTGGGATTAAAGGCGTGCACCACCACCGCCCTGCGGATGAAATACTTAAAAGAGATAAGATGAAACATACTGTCATAGTCATACCCCAATATATTTGCATACAATGAATAAAAAATTATATAAATTACAATTCTAAATTATGAGATGAATAGGATTCCTAAGTATCTACTATTTATACTATTAATCACATACTATTTATAGTTTGAAAGCTAAGAACAACAAAATGAAACACAATAAAAGATGAGGAACATATGATCAAAATGAGAAAAAATTACTATGATGTCATAAAATTACGTCTCTGTTTTTCTATATATATGCATATTTATAATTAACATAATATTATTTAAATATACAGAAAACCTTCAAAAGCATAACAAAATAATAAAGTTTATTAAGAGTACAATTTAGGCTATTAGGCCACAGGCTATTAAATTCCTTATTTCTACTTTCTGAGAAGTTTCCTAGAGCCTAGAATGATAGAAGATTGGTATACAAGTCCACATTTGAGCATTCCAAGTTACTTATTTATTTTTGACCAATTTGATTTTCTGCATTTTTTTCTGAAAAAAACAAAAACAAAAACAAAAAAACGAAGCTTCCCTCATAAAAGTTGAGAGCAGAGCTGATCTGTGAGTAGAGAAAAAAATATGTAGGATGTAATTTGACAATTTAACTACTGTGCAAATCAACAGCAGTGAATTACTACCTTTCGTTTCTGTTCTTCACTGTCATGGTCAGTCCTACAATACCCAGCATGAAATCCCTCCTGTGAAGCAGTGGGCACAATCATTTCAGTGCTACAGCATATAAGATCCAATATTGGGTAGGATCATTGCATTTTTTTCTCCCACATCAAGCTGTACAGCATCTTTTTAGTACTATGCAAGCAAGCAAGCACCAAAGAAGTATCACGGTAAGTTAGAGTTTGATTTTTCTATACTTCACATCCAAAGTAAATGATGTGTTCAATAACTGAGATTTGTCATCTAGTTATTGTGGGAACCGTGAGCAATTCCATTGAGAAGCTCAAGATTGATTTCCAAAGTAGCCCCAATAGTTTACACTTACACTCACCCACAGTGTACAGACAAAGCTGGATTGAACTCACAGAGTTCTTCCTGTCTTTGCCTCCTAAGTGCTAGGATTAAACCTGTATGGAGCAATGCCCAGCAGAATCTTAAAGTAGCTTTAATAATGTGTATTTGCCTTATATCTGAAGTTGTTGAACTTTTTTCTTTTAGTATTTACTGACCATTTGTATTTCCTGTTTTAAGAACTTTTTTGTTCCTCTCTATTGTAATTTTGAGTAATTTGTTCTCTTGATGCTTACTTTCATATCTTTGTTTTTCTCTTTTTGTATTTTCTAGACACTGATCCTTTGTCAGATGTATTACTGGAAAAAATAGTTGTGTTCTGTTTGTTGCTTGTTCAATCAATTGACAATTTTCACTTTTATACAGAAGTATTTTGATTTCAAGAGATGTGATTTGTCAATTGTTGCTCTTACTTCCTCTGCTCTAGGTGTCTTTTAAATACAGTTGATATCCATGCCTGTAAGTTGAAACTTACTGCTTATATACCCTCTAATATTTTCAGATTATCAAATTTTATGTTACAGTCTTTATACATTTTGAGTTGAGTTTTGTGCAGGGTGAGGAATACATGCTGTTTCATATTCCTGCATGTTGAAATCCATGATTCCCAGTACCATTTCTTCAAGATTCTATAATTTCTCCAATATATTTTTGCATAAAACTTAATGCTGCTCTATTTCATTAATTTATAACTATGTCCACAATTTTGTTGTATTGATGTATGTATTTCTTTTGTGTCAATAGAATGCTGTTTTTAGTACTAGGACTCTGTAGTATAATATAAAAATACTGATATTTGCTTCCAAAATAAGAGTCAAAGTCAGAATATTTGGTCTGAGATAAATTCTGGCATTTTCTATCAAAATTTGGAAAGCATGGAATGCAGCCAGAGTTTTCCTGCCTGGCCCACGGTCAGGATAAATCTCTTTCACCTGCCAGTCCCACAGCTGCTCAGACCCAACCAAGTAAACACAGAGATTTATATTGCTTACAAACTGTATGGCCGTGGCAGGCTTCTTGCTAACTGTCCTTATATCTTAAATTAATCCATTTCTATAAATCTATACCTTGCCACATGGCTCGTGGCTTACCGGCATCTTTACATGCTGCTTGTCCTGGCGGTGGCTGGCAGAGACTCCCTCCACCTTCCTGTTCTTTTTATTCTCTCTGTTAGTCCCGCCTATACTTCCTGCCTAGCCACTGGCCAATCAGTGTTTTATTAGCAACACATTTGCCATACAGAACATCCCACAGCAATGGAACACTGCAGTAACTTGATAATTTACAAATGATCATGTGCTACAATTATTTTTTCTTGGACATCTTGATACTGACAATTTCTTTGAGGAGGCAAAATATTCTTTTTTTTTAATTTGACTAATATTGTTAGTTCTGAAAATAAGAATTTATAAAAGTAAAGCTTTGCTTTCCATAATGTACTGGTGCAAATTCAGCTACTATAACATCTATGTTTTATATTTTAATTTTGGCTCTACCAAATGCCTAAAGACCATGGATCTAGTCAATCATGGACTAATTTCTTTTAATTAATAAAAAATAAATATTTCTTGTTTTGATTTCATTAAATATTTAGTAACAATATTGAAACATATCTAATATAAAAAGTAGTAAATAAATGTTAGTAAGAGTTTGTTTTTTCAAGACACAAATTTAATGGAAAAGTATTATGGTTGAGAGAGAGGATTTTACATCCCATATATAGTATGGCTTAGTTATTTCTTCAAGAGACAAGCAATATTCAGTTTCAAAATTTAAAGTTGCTATCAACATTTTTGTGGCAATTGATTAAACTGAATATTTGTATTATTTTTAGGTATCCTTCTTCTCCCTTCATTTCAAAATAAAACAAACCTATGTAGATTACTTTTAATAGATCAAGACTCACCATAGGCCCAACTGCATGGGGGAAAAGAACTTCAAGGAGACTCGTGTAAATGATTTGGAGGGCTAACAATAGCTTCCTTTTGTGATAAAGTAGAAGATAGAGAAGTAGAGGTATGAAATCAGGGGGTAACATAATTCTCAGCTGTGAAGACTCTAAAGTCCCATATAGAAAAATAAAATATCCAAACCTTAAAATCTCAAGTATTATGCACCAACAGATGTTTGGCTAACTATACCCCCCAAAACAACATTCAGTCTAAACAATTTCTATTTAAGTGTGGTTTGTGAACAAGCAGCATGGCTCTTTCCCAGCTACCTTTTTGAAGAATGTTATCTCCAGCCTCACCTCAAAACTATAGAATATGAAAATCTATTTTCGAAAAATACCATGATTAACCTTGAACTCAGTAAAGATTTAGAACAATGAAAGATTGAAGACCACATAAGTATTATTAACTGTCATATTTTATTAAAAAATGTGTATTTAAGCCCATAACCTATAAACCAAATCATCAGCTTTTTCTAATAATCTCTTGATCATGTTTGAATATCAGTTTTCCTTACAAGTCTATATTTTATTATGACTTCAGCTACCAATACAAACACATAAGAATAACTTATTGGGAATAAGTTTACATCTTGTTTCTATTGAAGTTCCATTTGGCCAAGATCCACAGGTAAACTTTAATGTGCATGTATAGTAACTACAAATACATAATTATTTAATAAATTCAAATGCATTGATGTACAAAGGAAAATGTTTCCCATGCTTAACATTACACTCAATTTACAGTAAGTTTAGATTATTTATTATTATTTTTATTTATTTCATGTAACAACCACACTTTCCCCTCCCTCTTATCCTGCCATTCCTTCCCCCATCTCCCATCTATTCAATTCCCCATCCACTCCTCCTCCATCTCTTTTTTTGAAAGAGATAGGCTTCCCATGGGCATCAATAAAGCATGGCATATCATATTGAGGCAGGACCAAGCTCCTCCCCTTTAATCAAAGTTGTGCAAGGCAACTCAGCATAGAAAATAGGTTCCCAAAAGCCAGTTCAAGCACCAGAGACAGCCTCTGATCCCACTCCCAGGAGCCCCACAAACAAACCACGCTCCATACTGTCACACACATGCAGAGAGCATAGGTCAGTCCCATGCAGGCTCCCTAGCTGTTGGTACAAAGTCCATGAGCTCCCATGAGCTCAGGTCAGCTGTTTCTGTGGGTTTTTTCATCATGACCATGATGTGCCTGGTACATAGAATCCCTCCTCCTCTTCTCAGCAGGACTCCTGGAGCTCAACCTAGTGCTTGGCTGTGGATCTCTGCTTCTGCTTCCATCTGTTACTAGATAAAAGCTCTCTGATGACAATTAGGATAGTCACCAATCTGATTACAAGAGATGGCCAGTTCAGGATCCCTCTCCATGATTGCTAGGAATCTTATATGGGATCATCCTTGAGGATTCATGGGAGTTTCCCTCGCACAAAGTTTCTCCTTAAGCCCAAAATGCCTCCCTTTACCAAGATATCACTTTCATTACTCTCCCCCTCTGTCCCAATCCCACCCATCCAACCTGATTCCTCATGTCTCTATGCCCCCTACCCAACTCTCTGGCCCCAGTTTACCCAGGAAATCTCTTCTGTTTCTCTTTCATAGGGATAGTCCTGCAGCCCTCTTTGGACCCTCCTTGTTATCTAGCCTATCTGTGGCTGTGGATTGTAGTCTGATTGTCCTTTGTTTTACAACTAATATCTACTTATGAGTGACTACATACTATGTTTTCCTTTCTGGACCTGGATTACATCACTGAGAATTATTTTTCCATTTCCATCCATTTATCTGCAAATTTCATGACGCTATTTTTTCTTGTATCTGAGTAATACTTCATTGTGTAAATGTACCACATTTTCTTTATCCATTCTTTGGTTGAGGGGCATCTAGGTTGTTTCTAGGTTTTGGTTATTAAGAATAATGCTTCTATAAACATAGTTGAGCAAGTGTCCTAGTGGTATGATTGAGCATCACTTGAGTATATATCTAAGATTGGTATAGCTGCGTCTTGAAGTAGATTGATTCCCAGTTTTCTGAAAATGGCCATATCAAATTCCAAAGTAGCTGTTCAAGTTTGTACTTCTATTGTCAGTGGAGGTGAGACCTCCTTACTCCACATCCTCTCCAACATAAGTTGTCATTCATGTTTTTGTTCTTAGCCATTCTGACAGGTGTAAGAAGTTATCTCAGAGTTGTTTTGATTTGCATTTCCCTGATGGCCACAGATATATTTCGGCAGTTTGATATTCTTCTGTTGAGAATTCTCTGTTTAAACCTGTATCCCACATTTGAATTGCATTATTGGTATTTTGATGTCTAGCTTCTTGAATTCCTTATATATTTTGAATATTAGCCCTTTGTCAGATAAGAGGTTGGTTGAAGATCCTTTCCAATTCTGTAGAATGATGGATAGTGTCCTTTGCCTTACAGATGATGGTAACTCTGGAAGCTCTTTTAATACAAAAGATTTTTTAGCTGCCCTGGGTTATTTGTTTTGCCATATGAAGTTGGGTATTGTTCTTTCAAGTTCTCTAAAGAATTGTGTTGGGGATTTTGATGGGTATTACATTGAATCTGTAGATTTATTTTGGTAAGATTGGCATTTTTACCATCTTACACCTGTCAGAATGGCTAAGATAAAAAACACTGGTGATAGCTTATGTTGGAGAGTATGTGGACCAAGGGGAACACTCCTCCACTGTTGATAGGAGTACAAACATGTACAGCCACTTTGGAAATCAGTATAGTGGTTAGAAAATTGGTAATTAATCTTCCTTAAGATCCAATGATACCACTCTTGGGCATATACCCAAGGGATGCTCAATCATACCACAAGGACACTTGTTCACCTATATTCATAGCAGTGTTATTTGTAATAGCCAGAACCTTGAAGCAAGCTAGATGCCCCTCAACTGAAGAATAGATAAAGAAAATGTAGTACGTATACACAATGGAGTATTACTCAGCTGTAAAAAAAAAATGACATCATGAAATTTGTAGGCAAATGGATGGAACTAGAAAATATCATCTTGAGTGAGGTAACTCAAACTCAGAAGTATAAACATGGTATGTACTCACTTATAAGTGGATACGCAATGTAAAGCAAAGGATAAGCAGAGTACAACCCACAGCTCCAGAGAAGCTAGGAAACAAGGAGGACCTAAGAGGAACATACAGATCACCTTGGGAAGGGGAAACAGAGATCTCCATGAGAAAAATGGGGATGGGTGTATTAGAGGGAAGGGGATGGGGGATAAGAACATGAGGGTATAGGATAGTTGAACTAGGAGAAGGACAGCGTGGGAGAACAATGAAAGAGATATCTTGATAGAGGAAGACATTATGGAGTAAGAGAAAAATCAGATTCTAGGGAACTTCCCAGGAATATACAAGGATGACCCATGATTAGACTACTAGCAATAGTGTTAATGATGCCTGAATTGGCCTACCTTACTAATCAGGTTGGTGAATACCCTAACTATCACCATAAAGCCTTCATCCAGTATCTAATGGAAGCAGATGCAGAGATCCACAACCAAGCACCAGGCCAAGCTCTAGGAATCCATTTGAAGAGAGGGAAGAGGGATTATATGAGCAAGTGTGGTCAAGATCATGATGGGGAAATCTACAAAGACAACTGAACCAAACTCATAGGAACTCATGAACATTAGACTGACAGCTATGTAATCTGCATGGGACTGGACTAGACCCTCTGCATATGGGACAGACATGTCTAGCTGGATCTGTTTGAGGGGCCCCTGAAAGTGTGATCAGGATCTATCTCATGTACATGAGCTAGTTTTCTGAATCCCATTACCTATGGTCAGATACTTTGCTCACTCTTGATGTAGCATGGAGGAACTTGGTGCTACCTCAACTGAATGTACCCAGCTTAGCTGTCTCCCCATGGAAGAACTTACACCTTTGGAGGAAGGGATGAGGAGTGGGTTGTAGAGAGGAAGGCATGGAGGAGCAGGAGAAGGGATGAGACGGGTATCTGTGGTTGGAATATAAAATGAATTAAAAACAGTTAAAAAATGCTCCTGCCATTCACAGCAGTACACCACTGCACAGGTACCAACCCAATATAGGCAGGAAAACAAATGGCATGTGTCCTTCAGGAATGAATGTATCAGGCACTCTTTAGAGAAAAAAAATAAAAAATAAAAAAATGTAAAATGAATAAAAAGTTCCTTAATAAACAAAGAAAGTTTTCCTGAGTATAGTAGTCTTTCCTGGCATCTGTGGTCTCTTAGTGTCTGCAAAATGTCTGTCCAGGACTTTCTTCTGGCTTTGAGAGTGTCCGCTGAGAATTCAGGTGTAATTCTGATTTTTTTTAACATATTACTTTATATATTACTTCACCTTTTTCCTTGCAGCTCTTAATATTCTTTAATTATTCTGTATGTTTAGTGTTTTGATTATGTGGTGAGGGTACCCTTTTTTTTAAAATTGTATTTTGTGTTCTGTAAGCTTCTTGTACCTTTATGGGCATGTCCTTCCTTAGGTTGGGAAAGTTTTCTTCTATGATTTTGTTGAATATTTTTTGTGCCTTTGAGCTAGGATTCTTCTCCTTCTTCTATCGCTGTTATTCTTAGGTTTAGTCTTTGCATGGTGTCCCAGATTTCCTGGATGATTTGTGTTAGGAATTTTTTGGATTTAACATTTTCCTTGACCAGTGAATCTATTTATGTTGTATCTTCAAAGACTGAGATTCACTCATCCATCTCTTCTATTCTGTTAGTGAAGCTTGCATCTGTAGTTCCTGTTTGCTTAACAAGATTTTCCATTTCCAGTATTTCCTGGATTTGTGTTTTCTTCATTGCTTCTATTTTAACTTTCAAGTATTGGACTGTTTCATTCACCTGTTTGTTTTATTTTTTCTTGGCTTTCTTGAAGGAATTTATTGATTATTTCCAGTTTTATATTTATCTTTTCCTAAATTTCTTTAAGGTAATTTTTCATTTCCTCTTTAAGGACCTCTATCATCTTCATAAAATTGTTGCTAAGCTCATTTCCTTGCGTTTCAGCTCTGTTTGAATGTTCTGGTTTTGCCATTTTAGGATCACTGGGTTCTGGTTGTGCCATATTACCCATTCTGTTTTTAATGTATTCTCATACTGGTGTTTTTGTGTCTAGGTTTGAGATGATTATAGGCAGGGATATAGGTTCTTGTGTTGTCTTAGGTGGATGGCTGTTTTGTTCCCTTTATTATCTGTTTACTGAAAGGCCAAAGTTTCTGCTGATTGTCAGGTCTTCACGTACAGTAGGGTTGTCTCAGCTGAGGTTTGTGAGAGCTGGGCACTTAGATCCCACACTGCTGTACCTGTGCTTATGGAGTCTTTTCTTCCAAGTCTTGTAGGATGCACCTGTGCCTGTGGAGTCTATTGGAGTTTCAGAGGAGGGCTGGCCATAGGGAGAATGATGAGGTGGGGGTGTTGAGCAGTGGAGTGGGTCTTGGAGAAAAACAATTCAATGGATGTCAGCGGTGGTGGTGCAGCCTGTTCTTCCAAGTGGTATGGGTTGTGCCTTTGCCTATTGAGTCTGCTGTAGTTGTGGAGGAGGAATGGCCATGGGAAGGGTAACGAGCTGTGTGGAGTTTGCCTTCTAACTGATTTGGGTTCTGCTTGTGCTTATAGTGTCTGATGAAGTTTTGAGGGAGGACTGGCCATAGGTAAAATGATGAGATAGGTGGGGTTGGGGTAGTTTCTTCTTTTTAAGAAACAGTAAGTAATTTCTTTCAAATATTAAAGCACATCGATAATGTAAAAATAGCAAGATAATGGAAAATATTGAAAAAGAAAATACTAAATGAAATCATTTATTCATGCATTTATATTAGAATATGAACAATTAGTCCAGCGTATGGATTAGCAACAAATTCTTATCATTATAATAAATTATCTATGTAGAGTTATGAATCTCTATATATTATATGACCCTTCTCCTTAATTGTATAAAATTTTCACAGAAAAGTTCTGTTTTAAAATTTGCATTAAGAATGAATTGAATTTTCTGAACAGCTGCAAAACACCACCTCTTGCTCTATGCTTTGACTTTTAATAAATGCTTTTGTTAGTATTCATAGATTTTAAGATGCAAATAATAGTGTGTGGAATTATTTTTCTCACCAATCAGCACTATTGAAATATATCAATTAGAATTGGGTTTCCATGACAACATCATTCAGATGTTACAAGAATTTAGTACAGAAGTACATTTCAAAATACTTCTTGAATCAAAGTAGAATGCACTATACAGATATTATTGTGGAGAAAACTGGGGTTAGAAAAATTGAAAAATCTTTTCATCTAAGTATTTGAATTCACTCTTTCAGTACGTCCTTTCAGTTAACAGAAGAAAGACAAACTTTGAAATTCTTGCTTCATGTAATTAAGAACCATCTTTCTTGTTAAAAGCTGGATATGCTAAACAGATATAAACAAATCTCACTAAACATTTATGTAAATTAGACAAATCAAATGGTATTTAAATTAGCTTAAGTATTGAAATATCTCCTTTATAACTGCTGAAACATTGTTTTATAAATATGAAAACATCCTTATGGTATATGTAGAGGCTGTCACTGTAAACATTCAAGACATACTTGATAGTTGCTTTTTCTTTTTAAATTAAAATTATAAGGTTTTTGGTTTTGTGGTATATTTAATGAATTATATCACTCTTTCCAAAAAAAATAGTTGCAAAATGCATCTCACATTTAATAAAAAGTGCCTTGACTTTTATAGATGTTGTACAGGAAAGCATAGCTGCTGTGAGTTTATGAGCTCCTGCCATGTCCAAAAGACACTGTTTAACGTTGGTCTAAGTTCTACTACCTGCTTGATGTGTCCTTTGGCTCTCTTGTATTATAGCTTCTGTGTGCTGACCATGAGGAAATATTCCACTAAAGATTTTGCCACAATTATGCTGATTTATTATTTATAACACCTGATTCTTCAGCCTCAGCTTATCATTATTCTCTAGCCCAGTAAATCAATGAAGTTTCCACTTCAGTGTTACTGGTCTTTTGTTAATCACAGCTCATTCTTCATTTCCAGATAACAAGCAACCACATAAACTTAATGCATATATATCACAGAAACAGTCCCAATAAATTCTGTTTCGCTCTGACATGTCACATGCCAGGCCTCCATTGTCTAATTTTCTCTCAGGATTCTTTTGTTCAAAGTCCCCCAATATTAGCTCATTAATCTCTGAGTACTCAATGGCTTTTCTAGCCCAAGGTCCCCAAATCCTCCACTGTAACCCAACAAAACTAGTAAACAGGCATAAAAGACCACAAGTTCAGGTTCATCACAATTTTACTCCACTCTTGAAAGCCAATTGTATTCTGGTTTGCTTTTCTGTTGTTGTGTTAAAAATGATGGCCAAAAGCAACTTGAAGAGGAAAAAGGGTTATTTCAACTTATGCTTTCAGGTCATAGTCTACCATTAGGAGAATTCAGGGAAGTTACACATGTCAGGAACTTGAAGCAGAAGTAATAGAGTTATATTCCTTACTAGATCATCTTCTGGCTATAGTTACCTTGTTTCTTATACAGCCTACTCCTTCACCCCCATTATAATATAGCCTGGTACACAGGCAAGTGATATAACCATATTGAGATACTCAGACAAACAATAACAAAACACCAGCATAACAATTAAAAAGGAATAATGTTGTATTCTTACTCATTATTTCAGAGAGTATTGTCCATACCTTGGCCTGTTGATACTAAGTCTGTGAAAAGACAAAACAAACACAGCAGCAGTGAGAACATATTGTAGTGGTATACACATCTCTGTGGACAGGACAGGAAACAAAAACATAGAGGAGTTTTGGAGATATGATACTGACCCAAAGAGCATGTTTTCAGTGACCTAATTCCTCAAATTAATCTCCATATTTTAATGTCTAGAAATGCAGAGAAAAAAGAAAGAAAAAATAGACCTACCAGTGGGGGAACTAATCTTTCAGTACATGATTCTTTGCTAGGTAAATATATTTTATCTAACCTGTATAATTCTACTAAAGTTATTCCCATCTTATAATTCAAAATTCATTCATTCCGTCTTCAAGAATACCCAAAGTCTTAAGAGTTCCAAAAATGTTTAAAATTCCCAGTTCAATGTTTCCTCTGAGACACAACACAAATGCTTAACTCTGAGATCACATTTAAAGAAATACATAGTCTCAAAGTACAGTTGTTGAGAGTAAACATTCTCATTCTAAAAAAAAAATGGGTTCATAGATATGATAATTTAGATCAAAACAATACTGAAATCCAGCATGTCAACATTAAATCTCATATACCCATGTCTACTTTGTGGGGCATGTGGTAGCATGATGTGAACACCTAAGGTTCAGTTTAGCCACTTCTTGTGGTTGTACTGATTGAAGCCCACATGAACTCCCTTGACCTGTTTCTTATCACTACCTGTAACTTTCCTCAGCAGTCATTTTATATCCCTGTCATCCCTGACTTTCTGGAGTCTTCATTTTCTGGCTCACCTTTGAAGTGCAACACATTACCTACTCAGGGACAGCCTTCAGAAATCCTGATTTTTCCATGCATTGCCTGGACTCATAGGCCAGGCTTTGAAACCATAGTGAAATCGTTTGTGTCCCTGTATAACTTGACTATGCTTACCTGTAAAACCAATATCATTTACATGATACCAATATCTGCCAATAGTGTAAGCCCTAGTATAGATTCCCTCATAGCATGGATTCAGATATCTCTGAGTGGCAGAACATAAAGAATATTTCTTTAGGTTACCAGTATTTGCAGTATGTGCTATTTTGCAAAGTAAAGTCTTTACAATGAGATTTTACATATTAGAACATTACATGGATGGTGTACAGAAAATTCGTAAGACACAATTATTGCAGGAGAATGCCAATAGACATGTATTCATCTTCTTTGATGTGAAAAAAGCATAGTTATCAACTTGAATCTTCTTAAGTTCTCTATAAATTATCATAGCTAGCACTTGTAAATTTATCATTTGTAGCTGAAATTTTCCCATGTCCCACCTGGCCCATGGTCAGGACAAATCTCTCTCACCCACCAGTCCTGCAGCCACTTGGACCCAAGTAAACACACAGAGGCTCATATTAATTAAAACTATTGGGCCATTAACTCAGGACTACCACTGACTAGCTCTTACATTTAAACTAAACCATAATTCTTATTTATGTTTAGCCATGTGGCTTGGTATCTTTCTCAGTTCTGCCTTCTCATCTTGCTTCCCCTGTGTCTTACTGTAACTCCTGACTCTGCCTTCCTCTTCCCAGAATTCTCCTCTCTGCTTGTCCCAACTATACTTCCTGCCTGGCTAGTGGCCAATCAGCATTTTATTAACCAATCAGAGCAACACATTCACAGCATACAGAGTAATATCCACAGCAATCATTTCTTTCTATCCTTTATAGAATTGAATTTGATAACTTCAGGAAGAGTTCTGTGAATTGATGTCCTCTGGACATGATATGGTATAATAAACACACTACATCTTTGATTACATGCACAAAGTAAAGCCAGTTAAAAATTCCAACTTGAAGGGGTAGGAATTCTCAAGAGCACAACCGTAGCTGAGGAGTTATTGGCATTTGATGGATGTTGGGGCCAAGAGGTTCTTTCTTTAGGAGTATGGCCACTGGCAGGTTTTCAATGCATATGCAAATAATTAACATGAAGTTGTGAAGGAAATATGATAGGGACGTTTTCAGGGTATGATGGGTGAATATGATGTAATATATATATATATATATATATTTTTTTTTTCAAAGAATAAATGAAAACTTTAAATTTTGTTTCATGACTGAATTGTCTTAGAGTCCATGAACTGTACAAAGTAGTAGATTTTATTACAAAATCATCACAGATCTCCATAAAACACTTTGATTATATCTTCCTGTTAAACATGTATACCCCATCCTTTCTCTGATTCATCTCCTTGTTTTCTAATTGCTCCATTTTTCTTCATATGTTTTATTTTCTAAATTCCACATATAAGAATATAAACATGATGTTTGTCTTTCTGAGTCTAAGTGTCTAAACATATAAAATCCAGATCAAGCCTGTTTCTTTCAAAGAACTAAATTTCATTTTTGTTATGGCTAAATCATACTCATCTTATTACACACCACATTTTATTTATCCTTTAATCATTGTTGGGCATCTTGAATAACTGCATGACTCAGATATGTGACAGTGTCACAATAAACATGCTTATGTTAGAATCTCAGTGATCTTAAGGTGCCATTGATTACTTTGAGTATATACCCAGAGGTGATATACCCAGAATATATGCTAATTTAAAATTTTTGACTTGATATTTTTAGATAAATAAAATGATTTTGTTTTCTTTTTTGTGCGTATGTGGCAAGATCTTGCTATGTAACCCACCCTAGCTCAGAAATTGCACTATAGTCCACGTTGCCTGAGACTGTATGATTTTCTGCCTTCTAGCCCTAAATTTCTGGGATTATTGGTATATATACTACACCCAGTGATAAAATTGTTTCAATAATAAAATGTCATCATGTATTTTTTGAAAATTTTTCACTAAACTTGGCATCAAAATTACACATTTTATCAAGCTAATACCATCTCTTCAATCATCCTTTCCTATCACCAGTCAAACTTGTTCACAACATTTTATTTGCCATTTTAAAGTAACTATAGTTATCTTCTAATATGGAATATATTTGCCAAGATATCCTAGAAAATTAAATATGGGTCAAGCTACTTTTAGTGTTCTTGCTTCTAGAAGTTATTTACTAAAGCTTATTTCTTTCCCTTTCTTATTATGAGTCGGTAAGGTTAAGATTTGCATACTGCTGGTTTTTATTTGATGTGTAAACCACCAATAAATGTTTTAAACCTTAAAGTAGTGACTAAGATTTTATTATTGTTTTCTTGCAAGTCTGTATCTGATATCAGCCTAAAGGTCAGTTGGTTAAAATCAACTAAAGAGAAGTAGAGTTCACATATCCAATTTTTCTATAGTTTCCTATTTATAATGGGTTTCCATAACACTGTGATACACAATCACTTCTTTGCTTTCATTTTCCCACAGTGCTAGACCATGTCAGTTTTTAGTACTATTCAACATTCTTCCACACACTCTTCCATCCTAATATTTGGAGTATCAAAAGTTGCAAAATTTTGAATTAAGAAGTAAAGCAGAATTTGTGTTTTCTTTGCTAAAATTAAGTCATTTTATAATTTATTTTGAATTAGCATACCCAAACACAAGATCTTCTAAGTCCTTAGTGAGGGCAGCCAAACAGTATTGGACAATTTTACTGGTCTTTGTAATTTCTTCCATCATGTCCTATTCATATTACATGCTAGAACTTGTTGAAATGTAGTTTTTTTCAAGTTAGTGTGAGGCTCAATATTTGTTAAATTTTGAGCTAGATTTTGCATCAAAAGTTATACATGTGTAATGCTATTATCCATTCTAGAAAATCACAGCTTTCCCTATAAAGATTAGCCTGACTCCATCAAGTAAATTGTAAATTTGTATCTAAAATTTGTATAAAATAGAAAATCTAGAATTGGAGCTTTTCATGTATTCAACATTATGACAATCAACTACTTCTGCTTGTAAGGTATATTAGTATATTTAGCAACTACACTTTGTTTAAATAATATAAATAAATATATTAACTATCTAAAATTATTATTTACACAGAATCATATAGTATAGTTAGATCTATTCTTTAAAATTATGCTAACTTATAAAAATAAATTGTTTTGTGTCTTTTAATATGTTTTAATATGAATGATCTAATTACTGGTATTGTTTTTTAATATATTTAGGTAATGTGGTAGTCTATGACAATTTTATTATTTACAATGATAGTACAATACTTGGATTGAATTTACTCATTCAGTAATTCTTAGTTGTTTACATTTTTGTTTTTAACATAAAATATAAGCAGTAATATATTTGGAGATGGGACTAGCTAATAAAGTCACCATTGCATTTATTAGGCATTATTTTTGGATTATTTTATTGTTATTCTTCTATTATTTACACATTATATTTGTAATTGAAAAGTATTTAACTTTTTCTGTAATAGCTTTTTAAGAAGACAAATTTTTAAATAACTTATTATAAAATAGCCAAACACATCACATTGGCATTACTTTGTTATTATACTTCCATGATTGGTATAATTCCAGTAATTATTTAAAATTATATTACATTAAAATATAACTACTTTTTATATAAAACTATAATATTCATTAAAATATTACTGTCTTTATCAAAAGGATATCTTCAGTTTTAATTTATCTTCTGTAAGGACTTACATTATATATTATTTAAACTTTATGTACCTCTAAGAGAAAAAGAAGGAAAGAAGAAAATAACAGGATCTACCATTTTAAAAATTTATTTTAAAATACATAGAGTATGCTGTTCCATTGTGTTCCTCTAACTAGGCAGTTTCTTTCAGAACTGAAAACTCATAAGGCCAAAAGGTAACTAATCTGCAGAAACTCTTTCAAGTAGTCTTTATCCATTTTTCAACACTGTGTTATAGTCTTCTTTTGTGTGTATATTTAAAAAGAATTAGCAAAGGATAACCAAACTACAACCTACAGCTCTAGAGAAGCTAGCTAACAAGGAGGACCCAAAGAGGGATGCATTGATTACCCTGGGAAGGGGAAATAGATGAGATCTCCATGAGTAAACTGGGGGTGAGGGGTGGGCAATGGAGGGTAGAGGATGGGGGATGAGAAAATAAGGGAACACGATGGTGAAGCTGGAACAGGGATGGAGTGGGAGAGCAATGAAAGAGATACTATGGTAGAGGGAGGCATCATGGGGATAGGGAGAAATCAGGTGCTAGAGAAGTTCCCAGGAATTCACAAGGATGACCCCAGCTTAGACTACCAGCATTAGTGGAGAAGATGCCTGAACTGGCTTACTCCAGTAATCAGATTGGTGAATATCATAACTGTCATCATAGAGCCTTTCTCCAGTAACTGATGGAAGCAGATGCAGAGATCCACAGTCAAACACCAGGTCAAGCTCCAGGAGTCTAGTTAAAGAGAGAGAAGAGGGATTCTATGAGCAAGGTGCATCAAGATCATGATGGGAAAACCTACAGAGACAACCAATTCAAACTGCTGGGAACTCTTGAAATTTAGATCAACAACTGTGGAGCCTGAATGGGACTGGACTAAGCCCTCTGCTTAGTGAGGCAGTTGTATAGCTTGATCTGCTTAAGGGCCCCCCTGGAAATAGGATCAGAATCCATCCCTGGTGCATGAGCAGGACTTTTGGAGTCCACTTCTATTATGGGACACCTTGCACAGCCTTCAGGGAGAGGAGGGGCTTGGACTTGCCTCTAATAAATATACTTCCCCATGGGAGGCCTTACCTTCTTGTAGGAGGGAATGGGGTGTGGGTTGGAAGGGAGAGGCTGGAGGGGAAGGAGGAGGGAAGAGGGGGATTTTTGGTATGTAAAATGAATAAAAAATTTTTCTTAATTAAAAAAATAATTATGTTCAAATATCCAACCCTGTCCAGATACATTTGAGATCTTTTCCAAGTATCAGAAAGTGTTATTGTGTCTGTTTTGTGAGAAAGAGTCAGAAGAAAGAGGGCAATATGGTAGAGAAGAAAGATGATGGGAGAGGGAAGAAGAGAGAGAAAGAGATAAATACAGAAAGGTTGGATTTTCCACTCTAATCTATGTAATTCATATGCCCTTTAATTTTAACTATTATAGTAGTTTAAGCAGTGTAAAATCTTAGGCAATTTGATGCACAAAGTAAAATACTATCCTCCATATTTCAGTTTCTCAAATTTACTGTGTTTATACAATGATCATTGAGTGGTATGAAAAGAAATAATTCGTTCACTTTATACTTGTTATCTTTTCCAGGGCAAGTGAGTTGGAATCTGACTCTCTCTTAGAATTCCAGACATTATTAGCAGAGAGCTATAGTTTACAGTTAGTCATAAGAATCATAGGTGCCGGGCGTTGGTGGCGCATGCCTTTAATCCCAGCACTCAGGAGGCAGAGTCAGGAGGATCTCTGTGAGTTCGAGGCCAGCCTGGGCTACCAAGTAAGCTCCAGGAAAGGCGCAAAACTACACAGAGAAACCCTGTCTCGAAAAACCAAGAAAAAAAAAAAGAATCATAGGTAATCTAAAACTACTCTCTAATATTCTGGGTTATTAGTTATTTTGGATCTAGGTATCCAATAAATTATAAGAGATAATCACCAATTTTTAAAAGATTAAGTTTTATTTATATTGTTATAGTAAAAGGGGAAGCAACTTGCAAGACATTTCTTGCGCAGTAGAACATACTCTTTTTTCCACAGAATGGAATCAAACATTGACTGAGTCTATAAATGTATACTAGAAATCATAAAATGCTGAGAACGTAGTAGGAAAAAGACAAAGAAATGAAGCCTGAAAACAGGAAATCCTTCCTTGGGATCTGTTGACCAAAAACAGAGCCAGAGTTTGATCACACAGTAGTGAAGAAATCCAGGACAGGAAAAAGGAAGTAGAGTGGAAAGAGTGCACTAGGTTATGAGTTTAGGACCAGGTAAGTCACTCTTGAAATTTACATACAAAATCAATTAGCTCTGTTGGAAATGTACACAGAAAGAAAGGAATCACTACTTTATAAATCTTCCACATTACAATATCTTTATCGTCAGACATATGAGCAATTTACTCAGATTCATATTTCAGTAGCAGTAAATAAATATCAAAACCTCATCACTGCCCCTTAATACAAAACCACTACTCCACTCAATGACTCCTTTCCTGTCCCACCCACAATTAACCACCCTACCACACCTGGGTGGTTATTTCACTGCTGCCATCTCCTATACATGTCCCCAATGTTAAGTGGCTTTCTGGAAGCCTGGCTTTGCAGGCTTAAACAGCTCAGAGATGAAACCTGACAAGGACTTTGCAAATCTGTCCCTGCTTTCCTTTTTCACCACAAACTTCTGTAAGAATCTGGTCTTTCACCAGAAGCAATAGCTTTTTCAAAAATTCAATCCTTCCAAAAGCCAGTGGAGTAATTCTGATTATTCCAATTTGGTCATTTTGTCAAAACAGCGTAGCTCAAAGATTCACAAAATCCACAGAACAGAAATGTGTTGTGTGGGCTAGGGGACCCCAGCTGGGCAGAAATTCTCCAGGTATATGTTCTGTAGGCTGGAGGACCTGTGGACTGGGCAGGATTCCAAGTACTCAGAGACCTGACCAGCGGTCTCTCCTCTATGCTCTAAGTTAGCATTGAAAATGCTTCTAAGTGAGGGTGTTTGTTTTACATTTTCTGATGGGAGCAGGAACACCTAAAGAGAATACATTTAAAAATAGTGGAAAGGAGGAAAAGAAAAAAGAGCTCTTGTTTAAGACCTTCTATGTAAGAATACAAACTAAAAAATGAGAAAAGGAAATGATTTTCAATGGTTTTGAGGGGGTCTAATGATGAACTGAGAGGAGGATGACATAACAATGACAACAGACATTTTTATTTTATTTCTGGCCTACCCCCAACAGCTTAGCTGGCCTCTATTCAGTTTCTCCCCATTTTTGGGGCTCTTCTGGCTCTGACTCTGAGATGGAGTCTGAACTCCAATGAAAATTAGAGATGGCGCAGCCCTTGACCGTTGGTGTAGAGGCTGTTGTCTGAAGAGGGGTAGTTGGCCTTCTGTTGGGCACTTCACCTTGCCTCCTTTTCAGTGACAAGTGCCTACTTGGATTTTCTTTTACTTGCAATTTCCAAGGTGGAGGAAGAGAAATGATTTACCCACAAAAAGCTTGACCAATTCTTGCTTTCCCCTTGATGTTCCAGATGAGCATTCTGCCACTTGTGGTCATCAATGTCTTATGTGTTTTTTCCTTCAAAAATACTGGATATACTCTGTTGTTTTGTGTATGCTTTGGGCTTTTGATGCCTTCTCTTGTTGGAGTGATGGAACTGAGTCACACAAATTGTGAACGCTGTCTTTGATGTATTTCCAATGTTTTCAGGCCAGTGCCTTGATGAGGCACTGGTCAGTATCTGCACATGGTCAGTAATCTCCACATGGATGTCTATGATGATATAGTTTTTGCTAATTTCCTAAGACCAGGGAGAGGCCACTGCAGTGGGCCTGATAGGGGAGGGAAGGAGAGGGCACTCACCTGCAACAACAACCTGACTATTCCTACGTGTGAGAGTGAGTGCTTGTACACACACATACATTCATTCACACACACACACACACACACACACACACACACACACACACACACCCCTAACTAGTGACTAAAAATCAAGACTTTTAACATAATCTTTGTGCCAAATAATATTGTACTTGTATTTACTAAGGTAAACATTCCCAGAAAATGTATTGTAGGCAGATTTGTTATAAACAGAAAGTTTTAGTTTAGGTACTTTAAATGAGCTTATATTTACAATGAGTATATGATAGGTGTATATGAACATTATCATATAAAAGTGAGAAATACCTATATCTATTTCATGCTTTTTACACCTTCAATCCTCAAATTGTGTATATTTTATTATTACACAATATAGATATAATCAAGATGAAGAGTTTTCAGGTGTATTATATCTCCTATACTTACAAAATTGAAATTTTAAAGACTGAAAAGTTTTGTAGTACATTGTGGCATCTTACTTCTATTGTTTATGTGGTAGTGAGTTTATTCAATTAAAGATAAATAAAGCATTTTCTGTGAATTCAAATGTACCATTTCATTTATTACACACACACACACACAAAACATAATTTTCTCATATTATATGATACAAACATATTCCCTACTGAAAAGCACAACCACTAGCAGAATAAAACATGTTAGTGGTGTTATGCAGGAGACTTCATTAATTTTCAGTGAAAATAAAGATGTAGTTTTGCTAAGATAGCATGACACTGAAGGACAAGCAATTTAACTTACTTTTTCATTTCCCACACTTTTATAAGTGTCTTTTAATGCTCTTAACAAGTAGAAATCTTTGGTTTGAGTATGAATTCCAACAAGATGATTAATCATCAAATCTTCCAAAAGTTATTTAAAAAGTCAAAACATTTTAAATGACAACAAACAATGCAGTTTTTCTCATTTCTCATTAAATCATTGATAGATCTGTCATTGTATGAATATACAATAAAATAATCACAGGAATCATTTTCATTGAGTCTGTTGTCAGTACTCGTCCATTCTGGGTCTCTAATCTTACCACAGGCACTGTCTGAGAGCTAATGTGAATAACACTGCCATTAGTGGTAGTGGAATTACTGGTGCTGGAACAGTTTCTAGAATGCTGATTAGAATAATATGAAGCACTAACTGCATAAGTTATTATATTATTTGGTTGTAAGTTCAGATAAGGCACTATAATATTTGGTATCAAAATAATTATCAGGGGGGTGAAAAGATGACTCAGTTATTATTAGTACCTCTGCTCTTTCAAAGAACCTGTGTTTAGTTCTAAGAATCTACACAGTGGCTCCCAATTGTCTGTAACTAGTTTCATGGATCCTGATACCCTCATATGGCCTCCACAGACATCAGGCCTGCATATACACACACATGAATACTGGTAAAACACTCATACACATAAAAGTAAAGCTTTCAAAAATTCTACTACTCCACATATTTCTTCATTTTTACTCTTAAATTCCTTGATGATTCATACAGGTTATATGGTATTGAATTTCTACAAGATACATTGCAAGGAAAAATATATGTGTCTGACTGGTAAGAAAACCTTAAAGTATATGTTTTCAGTGTGGTCCATTACTGTAGTCTGCCAACTTTCTATGAAATAATACACATCTGGGAATAGGAGAACTGAGGTAATTGCATTAGGATGCCTCTCTTCTTTCAGACACATTTATGTGAAAAATAGTTGGCAAGATCAATCTCAGTTTTGTGTGATTTCAAATGCATAATAGTTGCAATATTGAGATGTAAACTCTAGAAAAGAGACCCAAAATATAATTGAATGAGCTACACTGTGATTGGTTAATGTTTCAAATATAAGAGCTTTCTATGCATTGATTTCTACACATTTCTTGCAATAATTTATCCAATTTGCTTGACTGATTGACTTTTTGAATTGTAGGACACATTTATTTGAATGAAGTACCTTCATCATCAAATCAATATAGAGCTGTGCTCCTGCATTAAGTACCATTTTAGAAAGTGCGATTGAATTTCCATAGAAATGAATTGATGTGATATATTTCTTTTCTGTTTGGATTAGACATAGCAATAAGAAACAAGGGGGTGTAAGTTCACATTGTTTTATTATAAAAATGGTCTTAACTTATTTTTAAATTTTTATTAGCTATTACATGTGATACTAGGTACTTTCCAAAAGTGTTATACCAAAGTAACTGACATTAATTAATGGTATTTTGTATCAAATAAGTCCCAAATAACACAGGTTACATTAGCAGAACCAAAGATAAATTTGGATACTTTTTATTCCAATAATCAAGAATAATACTAAACACTTAAACTCTTAGAAATAACATGTAATTCATCAAAACAGTTTATTCTGAAGTAAAGAAATAATAGTGCATTCAAAATTATTTGTTGTTATTATAAATTATAATCTGCCATAAATTAAGTGAAGGCTATACTTTTGATGAGGTAAAACAACTTTTGAAAGAAATAATTGTCAAGTTCAAAGTCTCTAGAAGAGTTTAGCAGGCGTAAAATTTTATGCTACACTTCAGATAGAATTCCTTTTTCTTAAAATCATCTCAGTTTTTGTGCTTATAGCAACCAAAAATTTTTGTGAGGCATGCCTGTTTATGCACTGTAATTTCAAATACTAGTATATATTAATAATACCTTGAAAAATTATGGAATAGTAACCAATGTTTAGACTAGGTTACTAGAGAACTGTGTAAACAGAACCTAGTCACGAGAGCATAGAAAATTCATCATAATAACCAGAGATGAAAATTCATCATAATAACCAGAGATGCCAGATATATTTGGGGGCTCTGATCCCTTATCTGGTTCCTAAGTGACTTGATCATTATCTCTTCAGAAGGAAATATGTTAGAGGAGCTTTAAAGGGTACGTTAAGAAAAACTCCTTGTCAGGAAAATAGAATGTCTGACCTCGGTGGAGACCTAACATTCTAGTTATATATTCCTACCCTTTAGTGGAATCTTTTACAGAGCACAACCATGATGTTTCATAGGACTGCCTGCTCAAAAAAAACCTATTATTTTTGTCTTTTCTTTATATCTCTGCTCTAAGCACTTTTTTTCTAACACTTTGGGATTCCTTACTCTTTCTAAAGCCTCCTTTTCTGCTACGTGACTACATATCTACCATATGTCTGACTTCTTTGCCAAGTTAAATGACATGGATTTTTTTTCTTTCTTTCTCCTTTCTCTTCTGCTATGCATCTGCTAAGATTAACAGCTTGTGTGGCCAGGGGTATTTTAATGGAAACTCTAATAAAATTTTCCTGGAGCTTAAAAACAATTAATCATAATAGCATTAAACAAACAAAATAGATCTTTTATTACCTTTTCAATGTTTAGGAAATTGACTACCAGGTATTCATATGACATATCGTGTCAGTATGTACATGGGTTTTTGCATCTGAGTACGGTTGCTCACAGAGTCCAGAAGAGTCAGATGAGCTGAGATTTGGAGCTACAGGTGGTTGTAAATCACATAGATGTTGTGAAATTTACTGGGGTTCTCTGCAAAAGCAGTACACGAGTTAATTGGTGGGCCATCTGTCCATTCCCAGATTTTTTTCAGATGCTTGTTTCTCAAGAGCATTTTAGGAGTAATATTAAGTAGAGTTTTATTAAAGTATTAAATGTGACATTTTTTCTAAAAGATAAACAGGGAAATATACTGTAGGTATTTTCATGATGTGTATAAATGCATATTCTTAAGAATAAATGGAAATATTTTACAACTGAAGGAGTAGACACTAGGGAAAAGAGAGTTTGGAGAAGGATTAAATATGGATGTTTGAAGGAGTTTTATGAAAACCTAATAATTTATACATTCATATAAATATAAAGATTCTAAAGGATTTATGGACAATGGGAGACATTCACACACAAACATCATACATGCATGTGTATCCCTATGCATACACACACACACACACACATACACACACACACACACACACACAAAGGGGTTTAATTGAAATTATCCTGTGCAGGGGATAGTGCTCACCCTCAAAGCCACAGGCTGCCAATTGAAAATTAAAATTGTGTTGAGCTCTGTATCTGCATCCAGGAAAGATGCCCCCTCTTACCTTTCACCTCTTACAATCTGCAACAGACTAGGGCGCTGACCCTCCCCCTTGCCAGCTGCACCGCTCTGGAAAGCATGCCCTATTCCTTGCCTGTGCAGCACAGTAGAGCTGACCCTGTTGATGGGGGTGCAGGTGAGACAGCCTTGAGGCTGTGAGAGTACGATAGCTGGCCACACCCCCTCATCTGCCATGTAGTGGTGAGGGCCAGGGAAAGATGCCCTCTCCCTCTTGATCCTGCCACCTGTGGTGGGTTAGGGAGCTGAAACTCCCCCTTACCAGCTACAGCACTCAGGAAAACAGGCCCTGCCCCTCGCCAAAGCAGCACAGTAGAGCAGACCCTGTTGGCAGTGGTGTAGGTGAGCCAGTATCCCATTAGTATTTGGTGGCATGATCAGGGGAGAGATATGCCCACCCTCTGTGAACTCTCAATGCCTGATTGCTGCAGGCTGCAGGAATATATCATAAGAACTCAGCTGGTTATGGCAAAGTCATTACCTGGAGGAATCAGGGAATTCCTCCAGAGAAAGCCAAATCCCAAGGAGTTTTTGGTGTTACTTGGCTTGTTATATATCAGCTGTCTTCTGTTATGAAAATCATGTGTGCCTTCAGAGTTTTCCCAATTGACTTTTCCCTAAGAAGGGCTAACAGTGTGGACTGATCACTCCCTGGACATATACATTCCAGGTATTTGGAGAACTGCCTCAGGAAAAGCTTTCTCTGCAACCCGATATCTCCCTTGGCTATTTTAAAGGACTAGCAGTAATAACAGTCCACATGCAAGTCTCCTGATTTAAGACAAATTCCACAAGGAGACACCACCTAGGTCAGGTGGATGTTCAGTAATAGCTTTATACAATTTAGCTTGGACCCTCCTTTCTTACAGCCTTACTAACTTTATAGACCTCTAACTCCTTATCTAACCACTTCTAGGAATATTTGGATAACCTGTACTGACAGCTATGCCAGAACTCCAGTTCAAGCCTCCCTGTAATTATCATCATTGGCAGTATCCGCCCAGATCAATCCCCAGATGGAGGAAAGTACCTTATCAGAGATACCTCTGTACTCTCTAAGAACAGCCTTAAGCATCCAGGCTACCTGTTTGAGAAGGCCTGGCAGATGTGCCAATTAAGCTTTACTTCCTCCTTTTCCAAATCTTACCTCTGGTTCCAGATGTCCCTTTACTATCACCAGAGGCATCTAGCTGTGCACAGGTTGCCTACCGACTGAGCACACTTTCCCCCACCTTGCAGAAAAACGGCAGATAGCTTGGACAGATAGGAACCACAGGAAAAAAGAAGACAGTTTTATTTTCTCCCATTGCCCTAGCAACTTATAGATTCTTAACATTTTCTACTGATCACGTTTAAGACTATAGTTGAGCATGTAAGATTCCCTCTTCCTAGATATTACCCGAATTCAGCCTTTAGTTAATTCATTTCCCCATTGGTCACTTCCCTTTGGGGTTGCAAATGATAATTAACAGTTATTGCCTCTCAATGTGATTCTTATCACTCCTCTGTTTGACCCTGGAAGCCTGACTTTATATACCAGGACTTCCAGGGCACAGAGAACAGAGAAGAAAAAAGAGAATGGAAGAACTAGATGGGTAAGAACTTGAGAGGAACAAACTGAGACGGGGAAGAACTAGATTGAAGGGCTAGAAGAGAGTACTAGAGGAACGAGATCGGAAAGCCCTAGCTGGGTAAGAACAAGGTGAAAAGGACCTAGATGGCAATTAAGATGAGAGAATTAAGATAGAACTTAAGAGGGAACAGTAGATAAACAGAGAGAAATCAGGCAAAAAGGAGCTAGGCACGAGAACAGAACTGAAGCTGTTTATATGTGGATGTTATGCCAGGGGAATTAAAGCAAGTGGACTATAGAGCTTGGTGTGGTGAGATTCTATTTCCTGAAAATAGTCCTCACCGTTAGTAATTCTCTCTCCTGAGCCCCTGGGATGTATAATATTAAGGCTGGTCCCTCTAATATTATACAAGACCTGAGGCAGGTAAAAGAGTTGGCCCTGAAGTCATAAGAGCCAGCGACCTGTTCCTGTCCCTCGTCAGAAGCAACACTGGGAAGAGTAGCTTTCACACCTTTCCTGGACAACACCATAGAGCTGGCCCTGCATGTGTAGGTGTAGGAAGATCATCCCTGAGGAAAAGAAAGCAGGAAAACTGGTCCTGCTCCTTACTCATCACTGCAAGGGAAGCAATAGCCAAGACAATTCTGGAGAGTTCACCCTGGTGGTGAAGACCAAGGGAGAGCTGGCAGGCTGACCAACCCTACAATTACCCAGACACAGAACCAGGGTTATGTGTTGGCCCACCACAACATTGGCCCCATCTCAAATCTGCGGGAGTATGGGGGGAAGTAGAGGTTGGTTTTGTGGACGCAGGGCTGCAGGATTTCCATGACACAAGGCAGCAACAGCACGTTAAGGAAGAGTCCCAGTAAGGGCTCCATTTGACCATGTAGGAGAGACCAAGGTGATCGAACCAGACCAATGATTCTTTGAGATGAAGGCCTGAATGTAAAAATGTACGGATAAAGGGGTTTACTTCGTGACCTACTGAGTAACACTGCAGCTTCCATGAAGAGATGCTCCCTTTCTCCTTTCCCCCCTTTTTTCTCTTAAATTTTATGTTTTATTATGAGGGGAAGGGAGATGGGTGAGTATGGGAGGCATGAGGTGAAAGACAAAAAATAAATAAAATAAAGTAAAAAAATGATGTTTTTATTCATAAGATCTCTGCCTCTCTATCTACCTATCTTCTATCTATCTATCTATCTATCTATCTATCTATCTATCTATCTATCTATCTACCTATCTATCCATCTAACTATCATCTATCTTCATAGTCTTCATCTCTATATCTATTTACCTATCATCTATCTATCTTTCTATCTATCATCTATCTATCTTTCTGGGTACATGTGTGCTTTGCTTACTTTCCTATTAATGAAATAAAATCCCATAACTAGGGAACTGACAGAAAGTAAGGTTTGTTTGTATTTACTGTTCCAGAGTGTTAGAGTTCACAATGGTGAGAACAGCATGGAAGCAGCTAACAGACATGACAGCTGGACTTGGATTCTGAGAACTGAGAGCTCACATCTTGAACTACAAATGGGAAGCATGGAGAACAAACAGAATGGTACAAGGCTTTGAAAACAGTGTTGCCTTACCTTGTGGGAGGAGGGAATGGGGGATAGGTTGGGGGGGAGGCTGGGGGGACAGGAGGAGAGAAGAGAGGTGTGTGATTGGTATGTAAAATAAATAAAAAGTTTCTTAATTAAAAAAAAAACTCCTAGTAATCTATTTGTTCCTTCAAGGCCATAACTCTTAAGCCTCCCCAAACACTGGACAGGTAGAAACCAAGTATTCACTTATATGAGTCTACAGAAGACATTCTCATTCAAATTACCTCTCTCTCTCTCTCTCTCTCTCTCTCTCTCTCTCTCTCTCTCTCTC
>CABHPQ010106348.1:49291-59795 GCA_902168405.1 Peromyscus aztecus
CTCTCTCTCTCTCTCTCTCTCTCTCTCTCTCTCTCTCTCTCTCTCTCTCTCTTTCTGTATGTGTGTTGTGTGCATTTGAAGTTACACTACACAAGGGATTATGTTCATCCACAAAGCTCTAAGTTCCCAAATAAAAAACTTAGTGCCAGGTGTAGGATATCACCTCTTCAGCTATTATTTAATGGTGTCCTGAAGAATCCTTCTCCCCAAATAAAATACAAGTTACTGCCTTTGCTTTTGACTACCCACCAGAACTTCATCGTGAGATCCTTTCATTGAAGACACCACATACATTGATCACAAGTCATGGAGACATCGAGTTGGTATTGACTAGAGAGGTCCCTGCATTCTGCCTTGTTCTTATAGTAGTGGCAGTTGCCATGCAAGTTTCACAGGGAACAATAAAATCATTGTGAACCCTGTGAACTGCAATAATGACCCATATGGCAAGGTATGCACATAGATACCATAGAGGCATACATTTTACAGGGATATCCAGAGAATTTAGGATTGAATTTAAGGAACACTTCTCTGGAAGAAATTCATGATTGATCCTGTAAATATGGCTAAGAACTCATGGTTAGGCAAGTCACAAGTCCAAAGGATAAAGCTACTACTCTTAATTTATAAAATGAAGACAATACCAAACTGCCTTCTAAATTGTTTTCTCCTTACATGTAAATTAGTGCATTTTCAGATATAATCAGAAAAGTTACTTTATTCAGTGAGTGTTGGTTAATAAAGAAACTCACAACAGGTCAAACTTCAGAGAATAATTGACTCTGGAACTATCAACCACAAAGTGGACACTTATATGAAACCTGTCCCCAGTGTTAGTGAACCTTGGCAAAATAAGGGTTAGGAAGAATATAAAAGTCAGAGTTTGGAGAGGACTTGGCATGACAGAACCTCTGCATTCATAGCATTTTTGGTTGCCTCAATAATAGCTGACAGGATCAAGCCAGTCAATTATCTAACATAAGGTGGGGATCGATTCCTGTGCCCCACCCCTAGTAGGGGAGATATGGACAATTGATGGGTTATGAACAAATTGGAATCAGTTGACTTTAAGGAGTATGGCTCATGATAGGTTGGTCTCAGTGCAGTAGATGTCACTGCATACAGAAATATATAGACAGTTCAAATTAAAGTTTACATGTCATTAGATTTGAAAAAAGAGACGTGAATTGGGAAGAGTTGAGGAAATCTAGAAGTAGTTCAAGGGCAGAGTTTGGAGTGAAAACAAAGAATGCACATCATCTAAACTTGCAAACATTAGTAAAATATTTTAAAATATACTTCCTTAGAATTACTATAAATATTATCCTTAGCATTTCATAAGTGGAATGGTTGGAAGTACTATAATCCTTATAACCAATTAAATATCTACTTTGAATTATTACTGTACATAATTTCTAAAATGGGAATTTTTAAAGACATCATTCTTTAAAAACCTTAATGGTTTTCCAGGTAAAAAAAATGAGGCATGATTATTAATTATAAACATAAAACCTATTTTGAAGATACCTTTATCAACCTAATCTCCTGAAGGCTGTTTTCTCACATAGAAAGTTGATATTTGAAATAAAGAATATGTTTTTCTTTCCATAGAAATAGGTCTGACCAGGGATACATGATACCATAATAGAACTCCACTAAATGAGACTAGCTTATCATTTAAGACACACTGTTCAACAAATAGGGTTTAGAAAATAATATTTGTTATTGTTATTTCTCTGAAGAGTTTTAAAAAACCTGATAGGAAATTAGTGATCCATGAAAGTTAGCAAAAGTGTTACTTAGTTTTGTAATTTTAATTTTTATCAAAATCAACATGACCACAACTCATTTAGTATTTTTAATATTAAAATGTAATTTTAATGTTAAAAAGCCTGTTAAATAGCTATTTTCTGTATGCTGTAGCAGAAATAAATATAAATTTTTAATGATTTTGAAAAATATTATGCCATAAAATAATATTTTGACAGTTGAAATTTTAAATGTCTTTATTCATTAAAATATGAAAAGGATTATAACCTACTACTGCTTCTTTATGACCAGGAGATTAATGACCCTGCCATAATTCCTTTTTTTGGTTTATTTTTCTAGACATAGAATTAAGCATCTAGAAAAAAAGTATAAGGCTACCAATAGATTATGCTCTCATTCTTTTTTGTTTTAGGCATAATTAATTGAAGCATAGTCTTACTTTCAGGTGATATCACACATTTTACAAATTTCCTTCAATTTTCTCTACTTTTTTTTAAATTATTTTCAATTACAGGGTCTTACTGTTTAGCCCAGGATTATCTTTAATTTTCTCTCTTCTGTGCTAGATTTACAGAGGTAGGCTACTACATGGTCTCTTTTCCCTATTTTACAGTTATTGATCATATATTTAAATACTGTTTTTTTCTTCTTCTCAAAAACTTCCTTTAGGTCAGTAATTATCAAAATTTTGCATGCATTCAAATCATTGGAAGCCATATTGCCAATAACTGAAGCATCCCATCACAGCACATATAGATCTAGGGTGGGAAAAACTGTTTAAATAACAAGTTTCCATGAGATATTGCTACTAAGAATCTGGGGCCCAAACATGGATAAATTTTGATTAAGCTTTTCTTTATTCCTGAACTTTACTATTATACCATGTAGATAAGGAACAGTTGAAAATATTAAGAAACTATAAGATAAGAAGACAGTTTACACAAAAATAAAATATTTCAATTGCAACTAAACACTGAAAATAATTTTTAATTAAATATGGCCTGATACCTTGCCAAAAGTTATTAGGTATTCTGTGAAGTACCTTGTCTCTAGTATCTTTAAATTCCTTCAGTAATTTTGGCATTCTTTCAAGTTGGAATACCTGTCTTCCAGATACATAGAGGTCACAAATCACTCCCTCTATTCCCCTTATTACCAGAGAGAAGTGCCATTGAAATAAATGACAGTTTTCTAAGAGATAGTCTTCTTAGAAATATTAACATTCTCTTAGAAATATTTAAGTACATTAATTAATAGAATCTATAGAATTTTTTACACTTTAAAACCATAAAGACTTCATTAAATGAATCTAAGATTGTCATATCTTCAGTCTCATTACATGAAATAGATATTGAAAATTAAATCTATAGAAACATAACAATAACAAAAAGAATAATCTTTCTTCATGTTTAGTAGCTGATAACATCTTACATTCCCATCAACATCATATAAAAAACATTTAAAGAAAAAAAATTGCAGGTCCTGTTAGAAGTAGTTGCTAATAAGGGATTTAATATAAGACAGAGATTCCCAGAATGGTGATAATACTTGTTGGACTTGTCCTAATATTCTAAATGTTTCTCAGTCAAAAGTGATTTGCCCCATTAAAGGGGACTTTTAGTAATGTTGGAAGTTATCCTTGGTTGTCACATTTGCTGATGTGGGAAAGGTAGTGGTTGAGAAAGTGTAGCTTTTACTGTTTCTATTGTGTAGAGGCAGTTACATTGTTAAATATAATGAAAATACAAAGAACAAAATCACACAAGCATTATGAATTCAAAATGCAAACAGCAAACATATTAAAGAATTCCTTTCTAAAGTATGTTATTCCATAAACTATAACTAAATTCTATTTCAGCAGATCTTACTCTGTAGACCAGGCTGGCCTCAAACTCACAGAGATCTGCCTGGCTCTGCCTCCCAAGTGGAGAATTATAATTCTAGCATTGTCGTCAGCACTGACTCTTGCTAATCACCCCCAAATGGTCCATTTTGTATGGTTGGTGTGTGCATTTTGTGGATATGTGTTTAAATTAATTGCTTTAGAGGTGTCTATCAAGAAAGTCTGCATTTCAGATACCAAATTTTATGAACAACTGAAATCTAGGAAGCATGTGGATTCACAATAATTTCTTGTCCAAAGTTTTTTTAATATTATTGCATTTCTATGTATTATCACATATATGTTACTTTTTTCTGTAATAAATAGTTTAATAGATGTTAAATTCATAATTTGAGTTCCATTAAAAGTGAACCTCAAGGCATTTAGAAATTAGTTTGACCTTGTTCAACATCCATTAAAGGGTCAAAACAGAGGAAATTTTGTAACTATCCCAAGCTCCCTTTCTTTCAACCCAATGTATTTGAAAGTTTATTCTGTGGGCACACCCCCCCCAACACACACACTCACACACGAAAAATGTTTTTGCTTTTAACATGAGAAGAATTTTAGCTTAAAACCAAGGCAAAAAATGTAGAAAGTCTAGAGTGGCACTTTAGATGAACAGCCCCAGCACACTTTGCATGGAGAAGTTTGGGTGTTATGCTGACTGGAGTACTTATTACATTCTTTCACAAAATTTTCTCTTTAGTAAGAAGAGGGATTTCCAATTTTTTTGCCTTTGCAAAACATCACAGTACTATGTAAAGTTCACTAAGTTCTACAGAGCTCTGAAATAAAGACCATGAATCAAAAGCATAGAAAAATGTGAACTGAAATGTGTCAATAAAAATAAAATCGATACTGTTACCTCATTGCAGCTTGCCAAGTACAAGAGTTATGTGTTTAACATAGTCTATGTGGTTTGTCTTTCATGTATATAACTTCTTTCTAACACAGTTACCACCTTACAGAAAATTTCCAGTGAGGCTGCAATACTTTCCACCATAAAACAGAAGGTGAAGATCAAGAAAAAGGCAGTTAAAGGCTTAGCAATATGTGTGCTTATTATTAACACATTTCCCCATGTGTCACTAATTGTTTATAACTCAAAGTAGAAATACACATGTTTTAAAGAGGTATAGTACTTACTAAGCATTATTTTATCCCTTGTGACAAAATATTAATTCAGCAAATATCCTCTAAGTTTAATAATAGTATAGGCTTAACTGGTTTATGTCCACACTTAATAAAGTACCTTTTCTTTCCTCTGTAGAGTTTTCTTGAAATATATTCAGTTTCAGTATTTCTTCTTTGTTTTATGCAAGTAATATTCTCTATGGAGACCACTAGTATATAAATGTTTAATTTGTAATATATCTCTAAAGAAGGTTCCTCATTCTTCTCTTTAATTTCCTTCAGAGCAATTAGAGTCTGAGGTACATTCTGTTATTACCAGAGGCTGTATATGCAAAGTGGGATCAGTACAAACAGTAAGACAATAAGAGACTTGTCTCATAGCCCTTAGAAACATTTTATTCTAACACACTCTTTGAGGAAATGGCACTGATAATTGTCACATTTCATTATTCTATTTTCAAGAAACTGGGAATTAATTACATCTAAGTCTGAAATCCCAAGGTAAGTGTCAAGGACCTTTCTCTTTTTTTTCAACTTGCTAACATTTTTCTTTGCTAACAGGTAAATATTCCCTATTGGATCTTATATAATGTCTTACTAGTCACACAGAAGCAAAGACATAATCCCTTCTTAATTTCCACATGTAGCTTACTGGAAATAAACCCTTACAGTTCTTTCTTCCTTATTTACTATTTTAAGTAGTATGGTATTGGAGCAGGTTCATTTGTCATAGCCATCCCGTATCTGCCCAGCCTTGCAAATAATATTGCAGCCTAGTGAAAGACATAACATTTCAAGTAAATATATTCCACCTCTATATAAATCCTTAAAAGAATGAGGGTGACAGACCCTAAGTAATATCTCAAGTAGATTAGTCTTCAATCTCATGAGTGAAAGCAATAATTATTACTTGGTTCAGAGAAAGAAAATGTTTTTCTATTTCCATCAGATTTACATGCTCAAGTTTTAGCCATTGAACTAGCATTCTCCATACTTATGGGAATCACAATTTTCTTACACTACTTTTAGAACATTAATAAACAAGTAGTTGTTGTAAGGTCAGGAGTGCACAACACTCAACTTCCTTTATGCCTCGCCAGAGATCTTTGGTACTTTCTTTTACTAAAAATGCTTTCAAAAGTGACCTCATGATGGTATAAGATTTACTTGACTAAACTAAAATTGTATTTTCTTTTCTTGTGGATATAATAATTGTAAATAAACTCATAAATGGCTTTATTAATATTCTCTTATGGTTAATCAGTAAAGTATGTAATTAAATGGTAGTTTAAAAATAATGATGTTTCCAGTTTCCTTCAATTTGTGAATTAAACTGTGACTATAGCATTTTTAATGTGTACTTTTTATTATTTTTATCTTTTTATTTTTGTTTTAGATAGGATCTCTCTATGTAGTATCAGCTGGCTTGAAACTCATTATGCATTACTAGACTGGACTTGGATTTGTGGTCTTTCTATTGTCCTTTGCCTTTCCAGTAACAGAATTATAGGCATGCAAGACAATAATTGATTGAAAATATATTAATTAGAAAAGAAATGACATTTTTCTCTTTACTTGGACCAAAATTGTAGATATTAGTAAATTCTAAGCAATAGTGACAAGACCACATAATTATTTAATTACTGTAATAAGCTTTATTCTTTCATATGTGATAATGGTCTTATCCACTCTTCAAGATTCATCAGCTTTTATCATTTTATACAGGAAAATTTTTCCTGCATTTATTCTATTTTCCTTTTTAATTATCATACAATATATTTTAATCGTATTCTTCCCCTCTGTCCAATCCTGCCAGGTCTCTCCCACCTACCCAATTTAAAGTGCTTTCTCTCTCTTAAGAAGCCCAAACAAAACTCAAACCAAATCAAGTAAATCTAAACTACTTCATACACATGTATACGTACACACACACACACACACACACACGCACGCACGCACGCACGCACACACACATGCACACGCACACACACATACACACATGCAGGCACCATGGAGTCTAATTTGTGTTGTTCAGCTACTTCTATGCATGAATTCTGCCTTGGAGTATGGTTGATAGACTCAGTGTCCTTCCATTGATGAAAACTAATTTTTCTTCTCCAACTAGGTATCTATTTTTATTATACTTACTTGCTTTTGTTCTCTTTCATTTTATTTTACTTTTTTTGTATTCTGGTAAATGTAGTGGGTAGCCATTCCAGCTTTGATCTGGAACTAACCCCCATTGAGGTATCGGTAACTGTCACACCTACAAGGCAGGAATGGGAGAGGATGCTGATGAACCGAGATCCAGATGTGCTGGCTCTCTTGGTTCCTGGACCCTGGACGCTGGAGGTAGACCGAGCAGAGCTCTCCAGAGAACACCACCAGACTGCACTACACCTTTCCCAGACCCTGTTACCTATCCCTTCATTTGTGAGTTACCCCACAAAATAAACCTCCCTTTTAACTACATGGAGGTGCCTTCATAATTTCACCAATAGGTAAAAACCTATTTTTATTTTGTTTTTACTTTTTTCCAGGCTAGAATCAAATTCAGAGCTTTGCACATACTTCTTTAATGTATGGTTAGGTAATATACTGATAGCTTTTTCTTTGGTTGATATAAACATTAATTGCTATTATCTTCATGTTTTACTAGTTTGCCTTTATCTCTTATAACTTTCTGTAATGTATTTATTTCAATTTTGTCTAAACTTGTAAAAATACTTTCTCTTAATAGTTTCTCTTTGTATCATGAGATCTTTTTGAAATTTCCTCATTAAATTCACAGATATTTGGCAGTGTTTAAGATACTTTTATTTATTCTAACTTGAATCTACTGCAGTGAATAACTCTGTGATTTAAATACTTATACATATATTGAGGCCTGCTTTATAATATCGTATATCACTTATCTTCATGTATTTTCCACATTATCTTTAAAGGAATTACTTAGGTTTGTTGCACAGAATATCTTATTAATATTAGTTGGGTGACTTTGTTAATATTGTTGAGGATTTTTTTGTACTCTTAGGTATGCATCTATTTACTCTTATTAATTATTGGAATAATGGGGTTAAATTTTTCCAAATGCACGTGCATTTATTTATCCTGTTAGTTTATTTCTGATTTTTTGCATTTGTTTTCATTTTTTTACACTTTGAGATTGTATTTTAAATACAACATTTCTTCCTTCCCTTTTCTCCCTTCAAACCCTCTCATATACCTCCCCACCCTCCTTCAACTTCATGACCTTTGTTTAGTGCCTGCATATATATGTATGTATATACATATATATTCCTAAATGTAACCTATTGAGTCACACATTTTGAAACCATGGATAGAAACTTAATCTTATTATTAATAATAAATGTCCTTATTTCTCTTTGTTTCTACTTGTCTCACTTGTTTCCTAATTCTGAATTCTCCTTCTCAGGATTTATTTCACCTTTATAACACTCTCATGTTTAATATTGCTATTAGTTTTTATATTAACCAATGTATTTCCTGATACTGAAATTAATTAATTTCTAACAACATATATATTTTTTTTCTGAAAGGCATTGCATTGATACTGGCATTTTAACAGATTTTTTAAATTAATTCTTTCAAAGAATTTTATACATGAGTGCTAGATTTACTTCATTTCCACTCCTTCCTCTTCCTTCTACAACTCTTCATCTTGCTCCATCTCATATTCATAACCTATTCTTTTATATTTATTATAAATAATTATACATTTTATGTTTACATAAAGCATTGAGTTGATTTACTGTTGCACATATTTACACATGACTTAGTAGGTTAGCTAGCCATTTGAGAATAATAGCCTATCAGATGAAAAATGGTTCTTGCTCCCTCAGCAGGCCTTGACTGCTTGTAGTTCTTCAGGTAGGCCTGGGGCCCTGTGAAATTTCTTCCCTCATTATTGGCATCTCCCTGGGTATGGTCATTAGCCCGGTCTTGATCAAATAACCATACTTTGATGTTACATGGATGTTACTTCCCCTACTTGTCTAAAAGAAACTATCTTGGGGCAGAAGTCCTAGTCCTCTTTCTCTTATCACCATTATATTCCCCATTCCACACTAACTGAGTCTAGGAACCCCAGAGTCACCTATTTTCTTTACATTTTGACTTGTCTTGAATATATGTACTGTCCCTGTTGGATACAAAAAAAAAGCTTTGTTGTTGAGAGATGAGACATATTGTTATCTGTGTGTATAAGGATACCTATTTAGAATACAGCTAGAATCTATAAGGGTTTAGAAAAATGACAAATAGTACATCTATCTTTAGAGTCTCTGACTTCTCCTGCCACAGGTTGTTGGCTTGGTTTCCAATGTTAGGTATCAATTATCTCCTATTAAGCAAGTCATAAGCCAAATGAGATAATTGTGATTACCCACATGATAGTAAGCACCATGATTACACCCTTGCAAGTATCTTGCCAGGTTATTCATTGTTGTGGTTCAGAGACTTAATAGCTGGGAAAGACTATTGATTACTTTTATTTTCCCTTGGCAGCTTGAAAAGCTCCTTCTGATACTATGGCAGCTAGTGATCATGGAGGTGGCTGAGTATGACTTGGAGGGAACAAGCCCATAAACAGCATTCCTCCATAATTTCTGCTTCTGGATTTTCACTTGAGTTCCTGGTCTGACTTTTGTGTTCTTGCTTTTTATCTGGACATGTCAACAGAGTTTGTCTTATAAACAGGAATTTCTCATCTGACTAGTGGGTTTTTGGTTTCCTAACTTCTGATCTTTAGTAAGTACCACTAAACTGCCTGCTTCTAAGACTTCAAGTTTTCCTATAAACAAAATGTATCTAAATTTATCAGTATTAGTTTTTCTGTGCCTGAATTATTATACTTAACATCATATTCATTATTTTACCCATGTGTTTACCAATTACAGCATTACTTTCCTTTATAAGGCTGTGTAATATTCCCCTGAGTGATGAGTATACCACATTTTATTTATTCATTAATACATCAAAGCATGAATAGGATTATGAGAAATGGTGCATTGAATACAGAAGTGAAAAAAGCACTTTGAATAAATGTATTTGCATAAGAAAGATTAGTTTGAATTCGTATTGTTACTCTATTTTATTTTTAATTGTTTGAAAAGTTTCTATATTGTGTTCCATAATGATTTTACCTATTCACATGCCCACTAAAAGTGTATAAGGGTTCTTGTTTTTTACATAGACTTGTAAAGAATTATTTTTAAAACAAGCAACCTGCAGAGTGAAACAAAATTTTCAGATGTCATAATAAAGTATATGAATATTTTCAAAGAACATTATACAAAAAGACAAAACATACATGAAATTTTCCTAAATTTCACAAATCTTAATGATATCACTTCATACATGTCAGGAGAACGAATATGTACAGGGACAAAAAGCCAGAGAAAAGAGAGAGAAATGGTACAGAGAACATTGTAACTATAGGAATGCTGATAATCATTCTAAATATTGATATATTTCCTTCTCATATACACTTTTTACTGAGATTGCTAAATCATATGATCAGAATATCGAATTACTTTTAATTTCTAAGAAAACTCCATAACAATTTTTGAAATGGTTGTAGTAGTTAATAATACACACAACAGTTATTTGTGAGCCATATGATTTCTGCAGTCTTTTAGATTGTCTATCTCTAAGTCATGTAATTTACAATCAGAAGCTATTATAATATTTTTT
>CABHPQ010106353.1:0-11431 GCA_902168405.1 Peromyscus aztecus
CTACGTGTGTGCCGACACCCTGTGAACTTAGCATGTGTGTTGTATGCGGTAACCCGGTCCCTGCTTAGTGTACACCAAGTCTCCTTGTGCCTGACGACTCTAGGCAGAAGAAGACCACTGAACTCACTTTAGTTCTTAGAAACGCATAAATCATGATTGATCTGGGAGCTGACTTGGAAATTGCATAATTTGGACTTCCCGTTTTGAAGCTGAGGGGACTGAGCAGATGTTCTCAAGTGTTGAATTAGAGCCGAAGGTAGAACCCAGTTCTCTTGACTCCCAGTCCAGTGCTCTTTCCGCTGTGTGATAATAACTGTTATTCCTGTGAAAAATGTAACAGCACAGACCACAACCCCAGTTTTAAAGATAGGAAAAACTGCGGGTGTGAGTAAGTTTATTAAGGACAATGACTGCTACACAAAAATATATGAAAACTGTTAAAACCATGAAAGTGATTTAGCAACTCCCCGTAATTAACCATCTTTATTCTTTCTGTAATGTAAGTGTGTGGTTTGGTGCTAAAATGAAGACACTTGGAGTGCCCGAGAGCCCTTCAGCCTATTAAAACCACACAAGTTCCTCCCCGGGACTAGTGAGAAAAAGGAGGGGAAACGTTCCTCCCCATTATGAAGCCCAGTGTCCAAATAGATCATCCATTTATATACTCCTCAGAAAGGAAGTAAGTGTATGTCTGCATGGATAAATGGCCGAGCCACCACTCATGCCACAAACAGTGACGGGCGCTGTGAAGAGGTGGCCATCAGACTGTCTTCCTGTTGGAGCACACTTCCTTCCTACAGACCATGATTCCTGTGCTTTAGTCTGACTCTCCTGGTGGAAGATGCATCTATGTCCCTGTCATAGAGGGACAGCTGCAGAAACACTGATGACGACGGCGTCCAAACCTTGAGCGGTGAACTCATCAGTGTTGAACTCCCAGGGTCACATTCTGTGCCGGCACCTTTGTGTAGATTTGACATGGATAACCTGGCATGATGGTATTCTGAGCATCCTTTTCCCATGTGAGAAAGTAGAGAGTCTTCTGCATTTAAAGAACAGAGGACCACATCACAGAGCGATGTTTGTTCGGCAAGTCTCCAGTGCACTGAAATGATGTCCCCAGCAGTGGGCTCGAAGCTGGTGATATAAAGCTAGATAAGACATGGTCCTCGTCTTGAAGAAGCTCACACTCTAACAATGCTCAGTTCTAATTAACTTGGCGATGCATGTGATTTAAGAATCCACCTTGATAACGAAGTACTTAATAAAGTAGATACTAAGAAGTTTATTTTTGGAACACATCTTGAAGGTCAGAAATGGTAGAAGGAATACCAGGATATGAAATTGTAGAGCTACTCTTTAGAAGGTGGGGGGGAGGGGTGTAGGGCCTATAAAATAAAACAGGCAAAAGCATGGAAAAGAGGAGTGCAGCGTGCCACATGCTGGCAAGCCCAGCATCTGGGGGGCAGGGGCCGGAAGATTGCTGCAAGTCGATGCCAACCTGGTCTTACCTAGTGAGTTCTAGGCTAGGTAGGAATACATAGTGAAATCCTGCCTCAAACAAGAGAAAAAAAGAGAAAGGGACATAGAGGAAGAGGTGGTGACATCACACAGAAGACTAGGAAGCCTTTCGGTTCTTCTCTTAGCTGAAGGAAGTCCCCACGGAAGGGTAATACAATGAGCATGGTGTTGGGTTAGCATTTCCTGGTGTGCGCGTGTACGGACATGTATTAGCCCAGATAGTGCACCGGCGATAGAACATGGAGAAGATACTCAACCATGGCTTCATGAGTAGTTTTCTAGGCTCGACCATGGGAAAGAGGGTCCAAGGTTACTTTCCCGAGCGCAGATGACAGCACTCAAACTTGACCTGCATCACCCCAGCTTGAACGACGACTTCTCCACGGCTGCACAGATGGAGTCTTTACCCCCGACAACCCTCTACCCTCCATATACTCCAGCTCCTCCAGAGAATGTGTGCAGCTGGGCCAGAATTAGCCAGGCTGGGAGGGGATCGTAGAAGGGAGTGGCTGGAAATCTCTAGGAAGGGTATACTGACCCTCTTCAGTACCTTCCTGGGGTCTTTCTTGGAGGTAGTCACATCACTTGGCAATCTATAACACTGACAGAAAACCTCAAAAAGCAGCAGTTTGAATTTGGTGAATGGAAACAGGGACACATAACGCTGTTTGCTATTGGAGGCTCTTGTTGTATACCTATTTAAAGAGTACGGAGCAAATGGTTTTATTATCTATTTAAGCATGGACTGAGTCAATTTTTTTTTTTTGAGACAAGGTCTCACCATGCAGCCCTTGGCTGGCCTGGCATTCACTATGTAGACCAGGCTGGCCTCAAACTCAGGAACATCTGCCTGCCTCTGCCTCCAGAGTGCTGGGATCAAAGGTGTGTACCATGCTTAAGGAGTCAAACTTAGAAATTAAAAATTTGAAGTCAAACTTTTGAAACTCTTGGACTAATCAAGAATGGCACTAGTCACAAGGGATAGCTCCTAACCTCAGACTAATTTCTGAGAAAGCAATGGAAGGGCATCGTGATTGGACAGAGGGAAGAAAACTGGAAGATGGCAGTATCATCAGATGTAAAGAGAAATGTGGGGTTTGCTACCTTTTTGGGTAGAATTGTAAGCGTATTTGCCCTCAAAGTTTGGATTTTATAAATGTGCTTATCCAAGTAGGAATCTTGCTTGGAAACACTAAGCGTTGTCTCTTCCCCTAAAGTCCCACCTTCCCTTTGGTTGACCAAGTGCCTGCTGGAAGAGTTCTCCAGGCTTTCCAACAGCCTATGGCCTCTCTGCTCAGTCTATGCTCTGAAACTGCCTATCTTCATTTTTACCTGGATCAGAGGGCATGCTTTTTTTTTTCCCTAGTTCTAAAAATATTAGTCTGCCTCTTGTTTGCCCCATGCATGTTCTTTCCTGGCTTTGTTTACATCTGGGCCTGCATCTGCAAGAATTACTAGAGGACGGGCCACAAATGGACACCATGGCACAGCTCCGACGTCATATTCTCCACACTCAGTAGTATCCTTGGCACTACTCAGGAGTTGATCATGGTTTCCTCCTCTCCATCTTCAGAAGCTCCCTTCTTTCGCAATCACTCCTAGAGTTTGAATGCGCCCAACCCCTCCACTCCCAGAGAAAAGATTGGCAAGAAAATACAATGCCTTCTACATCCCTCCTCTAACTAAGGCCAGGCCCTTGGCACTCTGTCCCTCACTCCCTGGCGGGAGGCCTCTTCAGGTGATGATATACTTTGTAAATCTTCAGCTTCTTTCTCACTACTGTTTTCTTCCCTTCAGTTCTTAAATATATACCAGAATCTTCTTTTTACAGCACACTCGAGCCAATAGACGCCCATCAATGCCACATCTCCCGCCGGCTGTCATGTGTTCTGTCTCCTCCCAGCTGTAGCTACTTTCCTGAGACTTGGGTAGAAATCAGTTCCTCTTAGCTTCCCTCCTCCCGTCAGTTCTGGCTTCCAAGTCACCATATCAAAGAAGCTGATCTTGCTGCAGCCACTTGGAGCATCTTGCTTTAGCCAACCAAATTAACTCCGGTGCAGCCTTCATCCGACTTGCTTTCTGAGAAGCATTCATCTCCCTATCTCCCTTCCTTCTGGAAGCACTCTGCCTTCTTGCCTTCCACTGTAAGACACGATGTCTCACCTGTCCACCCATTTTTCCTTCTGATTTCAAACCCTTAAGTTCTTAGGAAGCCTTGTTCACACAATCTTCTTTGGCAGTTCATTTTCTCCCATGACTATAAGCACCATCTCCACGGTAACTGAGGTTAGGCACCTGGCTTAATCTTGGCTAAAACATTACCTTATCATATCAGTTATGTACTTACTTGGCTGTTTATCTGTGAAGTATTTCTCTCTCCTCTAGACTATTAGAGCCAAGGGCATGCATTGTGTTCTTTTTGCACTACTACTACAATCTGTCAGATCAACTTAGAAAGTAGGTGACCAAGCTTGAAGACTAACTTCTGCTTGGTGGACCCATGGGTATCTCCATGGCACTATCTAACCTAGGAGATGTCACGTCTGTATTTTCTCTAGATTTAAGTGGGTGGCTGTTTTTATTGTAGAACAGACATTCGGATATTTCCTTTTGCTAGAAGTGGAGAACATTCTATATTAATGTTAAGAAGACATTACTATCAATTGGCTGTGTGTGTTCTTCAGTTTTAGGGTACCAAGAGGAGCTGCACAGTTTTGACAACTTGTCAGCAATAGCAGGAGTGTTTGTGGTTCTGTTCCAAAAGAGGGTCGGTGGAAGTCTTAGGTCACAGGTGTGACTGATACTAGAGAAGGGGACGGATGAGACTTTCCAAGATAAAAGCAGACTTCTGTGTGGGAGGGAGTTGGTAGGCAGTGATAGACTACCGGGTTCTCTTACCTTTCCTCCTCCTCCAGGTCATCCATACACACTGCTCTTTCTGTTTGGAATGGCCAGCTCCCCTCTTATTGGAATCCTGTCCCCTTCTCATTTCTCTATGAAGTTCTATGTGTCCGAGAGAGAGAGAGCTCTCCCTCACCTCCCAGCACTTTGTTCAAGTGGTTAATAAGAATCACTATAACTTTATGTTGACTTTATCAAAGCATTATGCCTACTATCTGAAGTTATTCCTAACTGGAACTGATGAAAAGACATCTTGTAAATCTAAGAAGGGATGCTTACTGTTGTTAGTAAATGACGGTAAGCAGATGATAGATGCATTCTTTCCCTTGATTTAACACAACTTCTGATGGAGTCTGTTAATAATGCCTATTATTCATTTCTCTGTCATGAACATGCTATGTCAGAAACATAAACATGTTTATGTCTTACTACAATGTCAGAATTTGTTGAATAACAAGAATTTCACAGGCCACGTTTGTTTTTGGCAGCAATGTGCCAAGCAGTATCACTTTCTTTGATAGGTCAAGGGAAACATAGATTCTTTTATTCAAATCTTTAAAATCGTGTGTGTGTGTGTTTGTGTGTGTGTGTGTGTGTGTGTGTGTGTGTGAGTGCAGGTGCCTGAAGACATCAGAGGCATCAGATCCTCGGAGGTAGCCTTTATAGGTGTTTGTTTGCCACATGATGTGGGTGCATCAGGTGAGTCTGAACTCTGGTCCTCTGCAAGAAGAGCATCTCTCTTAATCACCCAGCCCCCTCTCCTGTCCTCTTTTGTTCAAATCTTAATTACTAAAATTAACTCTCAAATCTTAAAATTACCTTTTAAGATAGTAAATATAATCTATGGATGTAGGTTACAGAATAGCTACAAAGTGTCTAGAAGGTCACAGCAGAGTTCAAAGATGCCTGGGGGGCCGAAGTTGGGAGACCCATAGAGATGCAAAAGAGTACTGGTGTGTGTGGGGCAGAGTGTGCATCTCAGGGGATGAGGGTCAGAGAGCTACCTGTACTGGGGTTCTGCTGTAAGCACCTCTGATGCTGATGCCGCCTTTGAGTCCTTTCATACTCAAACTAGAGCTCCTAGAGTGAGGTGCAGTGGAGGCAAGAGAGTCTGCCTGGAGGCAGGGGAGTCCAAGGGCAGGCCTGGGACCAGGTAAATGAGCAAGTGGACCAAAGATTAAGATATAGATGGATGAACAAGTAGACAGGCAGATGACAATCTGCATTGGATGTATCAACATCAGGGAACCTAGCTGAGCTGAAGCCCCTGGGATAGTAAGACATTCTCTGTCAATATTCTAGTGTGCATACCAGCTGGTGAGGTGAGAACAGGTGATCGGGACCATGGCCATTGCCACGGCACGTGTTCTCTCTTTATAGGGTACAAGCGAGGGAGTTACACGTTTTCCTCGGGCTGGTGTGCCTCAGGCCTGGTTTTCCTGATCTCGTTTTGGTACACCCATGAGCTCCTATGTTATTTTCCATGTTATTTTGATACACTTATAGAGTGGCAGGCATCCTTACCACTTTCAGGAATAAGGTATCAGTCAATGTCATGTGGGTGGTGCTGGATGGATGGTATTTTATGTGCCCAACAAGGTATGCAGTCACCTTCCATCCTCAAAATGGAGACAGAAGTTGTCTGTAAGATGATCTGTGAGACAGAAGTCAGTGTGAAAAAGCAGTACTTTACACATTATGAAGTAATGTAGGGCAGGCCACAGACAGATCTCAACGCAGATGAGGTTAACATAAAGGCCCTGGGTGATCCTAGTCTTCTATTCTGATTGTAGAGTAAACCAACCAACTCCAGACTAGTCTGAGATACTACCCCTGAGTGTCTAAATCACTTTATATCTTACTAGGCTCAACTGTTTCCGCACTTACCTTCCCAAGCTGTATGCGTATTCATGCTGCGGCAATCTGGGTAGCCTTTTAAATGGGGCAAGACACTTAGTCACACCAGATGTATACTGTAGCACAATTCAATTCAGATATGCTCTGGGTTGACCCAAGCAGATTCCCTGCCCCCCTCCCCCCACTTCAAGCACAAGTTTGGTTCTTTCACTTTTCATTTTTCCTTAAATGTCCCAGTGTTGACTAAAGCTTTAGCAACTCTTCAGGACCGATGTTTCTGGGAGAGCACTCAAGATATGTTTTCATTTTTGTTCCACACCATCAGCATTTACTCTGAGCAGATTTCTAGTTCTTGTACACCAGGTAGAAAGTTGCTCAGGAAATGACTGATTCCTTTTGCCTTCCTCTGAGCAGGGCTAACCTGTCCATTGTTACTCTTTGGTAATTTGCATGCTTCCTTTCTTTGGAGGTGTATCACATAACCCTTGCTGTTTATTTCCCCTGGGCCTTAAAGCAGAAATAAGGCTGTCTTGTGTCCCTCCTCTCCATCCCCCTCCCTCAGTACTGGACGGTTGACACCCTGCCTCACACTTCGCTGGAGCTTGGAGTTCAAGAAGCGAGTCAATGGATCACAAACGTGGTTTGGGCTGTTTTTCTCCCTGACAAAACGCATCATTTGTCTTGCTCACAGTGAAAGTCCTCCTCCTTCTCTCTGCCCACATACCCTGGCTTCCTGTGGTTTCTGCCCATCTGCCTGGCATTTTCTTCCTACCTCTAAAGCTTTCCAGGCTCCTGTGGCCCTGGCACCTGCGCCAGCGTTTCCTGCTTTTGGTTCATCTTGCAGCTAGTGAATCAGGCGGACTACAGGGTCGAGCACTCTGTATGTGCAGAATTGTCCTATTACTTTTTGTGTCTCTTGGCCTGTTATGGTCTCCCTCTCCCAACCCAACCCATTGCACCTCCAAGAGGAAGCCTCTTAAGAGCTGCTTCCTTAACGAAGGAGCTGTTTACCCTGGACCGACAAACCTCTGTGTAATGTCCAATTTGCCCCTCCCAAATCTCCCCTGAAATGGGACTGGAGCACAAGATGTCTCTCAAGTTCTTTTATTACATCATATTTCCTTGCACTTAGCCAAAAGGAATTATCCATCTCTAAGTATTTCTAAACAGAATGTACTCTGAGAAGCAATAGTTGTGTAATGAATACACCATTTTTTTTTTAAGCAAGAAGGGAAATTTGGGGGCTTTGGTGATAGTATCATTTTTCCGTTGCTGTGATAAAATACCATGACCAAAAGCAACTTAAGGGGATTCTTATGATCCTGGAGGGTTAGAGCAGGAGTAAGAAGCCGGCTGATCACATTGCGGGCACACACGGGTGACATCCTTCCTTGAGCAAGGCTCCACCCCCTAAAGGTTCTATAGCTTCCACGGAGAGTGCCACGCGTTTTGAGCACCACGTGTAAACAAGTTCAATAAGCACCTAGACTGCATGGGAATACAGGCATGGTGGAAATGTCACTAAGGATGCACACACCAAGTTCTGAATTGAACTGTGGACATAGAATGTAAGCGGGCAGCATGGCCTGGGAGAAGCTGTTGGAAGGCTGAGAGAATGCCAAGCTTTGTGGAGAGGAGACTGTGGCTTGGAAAGTGGGCAAGCCTCCCTGAAAGGAGACAGGGCCCCTGGAGCACCAGTTAGGGCCTGTCTTGAGGAGCCTCCAGTCCTTCCGAGGTAGGAAGGATGTGAATATGTGCTGGCCACAGTGCACAAAGAACAGGAAAAACAGACAAGAAACTGCAGAGAAGAGAAGACCATGGCTCCAGGGCAGATGCTCTGGGTCAGTCCTGTTCTGCTACTCACTGGCCAACTTTGGGCAAGCTGGCCTGAAATCATACCACCCACCTCAATCAGTGTGAGAACGAATGGAGAATACTGCTTAGAACTATGGCACAGAGTAAGTGCTCAATAAACAGCTGCATCGAAGTACACGGGTGTGTATATGTTTGCCACTGTGCACACACATGCACACACAAAATGCCTTTTGTGATCCCCATGTGAAGCATGAAACTGAAGTAATGCTTCTGTTGGCTACCAAGCCAAGAGTTGCCAGGCCTACGAGCTGCAACCAGAGGTGTTACGGAATTCTGCATTCATGGCTCTGGGATCCTGGGAGACAATTGGATTCCTTCCTATGGGGAATTTGCAGAGTGGGTCTTATCACAGAACCACCACTGTACCATAGAAGAAGCGCTGCCTCTAGTGTAGGTAATGAGGCGGAGTTGTAAACTCAGTTGGTGGCAGCCACTATCATCACCCATAGTAGTACCCACTGCAAGTGGAGAGCCGGGGCTGGCCACTGTGGAGTCAACACCGGTGACTAACCGCTCAGTGACAAGAAATTGTCTGAACCAGGGCACTGGAGATCTAAGGGAGCAGCATTACTAGCAGTGCCGATTTTTGTCTTGCAGACCATCCATGCTTGTCTATGCAATGCTCACACCTCATCTGATCTCCCTTTTCAAAGTTCTTGGTGAAAAAAATTTTTTCCAGTTCAGTATCTTTTTTTTTTTTTCAATTTGTTTTTTAAGGCAGGGTTTCACTGTGTTGCTCTGGCTGTCCTGGAACTCTCTCTGTAGACCAGGTTGACTTCAAACTCACAGAGATCTGTCTGCCTCTGCCTCCTGAGTGCTGCCCCACCCTTACCTCAATATCTTTCTTTTGAAGGGTACTATTTTATCATGGCTGTCAGCTGCCCCTTACTGGGGAGTAAATGTTCTACCCACTGTCCTTGGAGAGGGAGTATGTTAGCCACTGTGCTTGGTAATTCTCACGCTGTTGAAAGAGCCAGGTGCTCCTCCATTATATGGCAATGGGATCTAGAGATTTAGTAACTTGCCCAACAAATGTTATAGATCTATTAAGTAGTGTCTTTTTTAAATTTGTTATGTGTTTATTTTAAATATCGAGTCCTATATAGAAATATGTTGGATCAGGATGTCTAGAGATGAGCCCAGAATGACTCATGTTAGGCACTCATCCCCCCCTTTCACTGCTGTATTCATGGAGCTGGTGCCAGGACTTCTTTCTCCCCCATGTATCCCAATTCTCCAACCCCCAGGTTAGGGAGGCAATGAACGATCATTGGATACCCTCTATAATTTCAATAGGAATGGCAGCTTCATAAATGCATGCTATTGAGCGGGATGTGGTTACCCATTCCTGTGATCCTGGCGCTTGGTGGGGGAAAAGGCAGGGGGATCAGGAACTCAAAGCCACCCTCAGCTACATAGCAAACTTGGGACAGTCCCAAGGTATACAAGACCCTGTCTAAAAATAAATAAAATAAAAACAAAGGCTATTAAAAAACGACCTGCTTCTGGTTTCTTTGAAAATGGAATCTTAAGATGATTTTATTTATTTATTTATTTTTTTTGCCCAGGGTGGAAGATAGATGGGGAACCGGATTTCAAAGAGCTAGTGATTGGCTTATTTGATAAGTTAGGTATTGATAAATTGTGCAGAAACAGATCAACTGTGCAAGAATGTCCACTTTGACTCTGCCCTTGTGTTTGCTGGGGAATTATCTCTGTCTAGTTGTGTGTGAACAAAGATAGGGCTCTTACAGAGCTGGATGATGATACTGTGAATTTCTTATAGAGCTGGATGATGATACTGTGAATTGAGATGAACTATTGGGCACTCTTTTCATTGTGGGAGCCATAACATTTAGCACGGCAGTTTTCATAGTACTAGATACAGCTGCATCCTGCAGCCCCAGAGCAAGCGTGAGAAAGAGGGCTGTTTGACACACACACACACTACCTGTCCATCCTTACAGAGCCTGTCCTATCCCAGGACCTACCCCCAGGTGACACTATTCCTTCAATTGCATCCTACCCTCCAGGTGGCAGATTGACTGTATCGCCAGCAGGTTCTTTTTTCATAGTGACTTTTTAAAATGTTTATGGGTGTTTTTGCCATCTGTGCATGTGCCTGCATTTTTGTGTGTGCACCACAAGTGTGCCTGGTACCCGTGGAGGCCAGAAGAGGGTGTTGGGTCCCCCAGAACTGGAGTTACAGATGGTTGTGAGTTGCCATATGAATGCTGGGTGTGGGAGTGCAAGAGCAGCTGGTGTCCTTAACCACTGAGCCCCCTCCCCAGGCTCTCAAGTCCACGGATAACACCTTCCCTATAGAATTTGGGATCAGTAGCCAGCAAGCCTCGACTTTCGTCTGAAAGTTAGATATTGGAGACAGTGACTTTGGTTCAAGTTAGATATTGGAGACAGTTTCCATTCCAGGGTATCGGTGACCTAACTTGAACCTAGTTCTGAGTAGTAGAACATGGGAAAACCTCCCTTCTGTGCTCATTCATAAGCATATCAAAGTGTCCTCAAATACTCTATTGAGTAAAGACTCCTTCAAGTTACCTTCTCTGTGTTTTTTTTTTTTTTTTATGGTCTCTATTTCCCATATCATACCTATGAATGAAAAATTGATGCTATCAGTCCAGGCCAGCTTCTCCACACAGAAGGCTACCCTCTCTTTACCCTCAAGGCCACAGAACCATGTGGGAATTTACTGCCCAGCTAACACAGGGACACTCGGGACAAATGAAATATGCTCTCATTGGAGTATAGTTTTGAAGTGGGGAATGCTCCTGCATCGGATGAGAGCATTACCTCCCTCACCAACAGGCCCTTTGCATGCTCTGGTCTCTCTCCATGGATTAAGCTAGCTCTTTGTCATCCCTTCTGGTACACACTCACCTTTAAGGCTCCATTTCCAGCATCTAGGCTCTGTGGGAGATTTTCTGTTACTCATTCTCCTGCACTGAGCATGGCGCCTGACTCTGAAGGCTCACAGTGAATGGATGGATGGTTTGGGGGACTGTGCCTGGTCTACTGGCTGTGACAGGCAGGGCCTAGCAGGAATCCCTGGGTTGCTTGCCTGGAGTTGGAGATGCTGTCCTCCAGAGGACAATACGTGGTGAACTTTTCCTCCTAAACTCTGGATGAGTGAGCCTTAGGCAAAATTTTGTCTGCCTTTTATATCACTTTATGGTTTCATTTGTGGCTATTTCAATTAAGTTTTCAAAGAAGTTTTTCCTGCAGAGAAACTGGTCAGAGTGCTAAAGTCACACAATAT
>CABHPQ010106377.1:0-22804 GCA_902168405.1 Peromyscus aztecus
CTTGAGTGTGAGCCTGTTCTCTAGGGCCGGAGGGACAAATGCTGGAGGAACTCTCCATGAGCTTCTAGAGAAGAAAGTGGGTTGCCCCAGCTGGGATGGGGAGTTCTCATTTCAAGTTCAGTCCAGATACATCCAAAGACTCCTGCTTGGTGCATGGGCCTCCTCCACAAAGGTTTATTATGGAAAGGTGAGGCCGTGAGTGGAATGTGAGCCTCGCCCCAGAGGATTCCCGTGTTGATTTGTTGGTTATGGCAGCTGAAAACCAACTCTCTCTCTCTCTCAGCATACTTCTTCCTTAGCTAATAGTGCATCACAGTCATAGCAGCCTTGAACTTGTTCTATGTAAGCAGTACCTTCAAGTCAACCCACAGCTCAGAAGGAAAGGCAAGGTTGTGGGTAAAAGTCAGAAGAGCTGAAGAATAGAATCCTGTAATATCGAAAGCGCAAGGTTAGGATGAGTCTTCATTATATTAAAGTATGCACAGTGTAACGTTTGCCATTCAAGGGGCTGGAGAGAGTATTCCGTGGTCAAGAGCACTTGCCCCTCTTCCAGGGACCAGAGTTCAGTCTCTAGTACCCATATCAGTTGACTCATGACCACCTGTGACTCTGGTTCTATGGGATCCAACACCCTTTTCTAGCCCCAAAGAGTACCTTCACATCACATCACACACACACACACACACACACACACACACACACACACACACACACATACACACACACACACACCATTTAACTGTATTTTAAGTATACACTTTTGTGGTATCAAGTTCATTCACAGGGGAAGGGAGGTGACTCAGTGGGTAAGAGCACTTGTCATGTAAGCATGAGGACCTGGGTTCAGATCTCCAGCATCCATGTTAAAAGCCAGCTGTTGTGGAATATTCTTTACACTGTGTGAAGATGTGTCACTGGGATTGGTTTAATAAAAGGCTAAATGGCCAATAGCTAGGCAGGAGGTGTAGGTGGGACTTCTGGACAGAGAGAGCTCTGGGAAGAAGAAAGTCGGGGCTGACAGCTGGATGCAGAGGGAATAAGACAAGCAAGAGGAGAGGTAAAAGTTACAAGCCACACGATAGAACGCACATGAATAGAAATCGGTTAATTAAGTTAGAAGAGCTAGTGGGACAAGCCTAAGCTAAAGGCCAAGCTTTCATAATAAGTCTCTGTGCTGTGATTTGAGGGCTGGCAGTCCAAAAAAGCCTGCTTCAGCCAGCTGCGGTCACATGTGCCTGTAGTAACTCCAGAGCTGGGAGGCAGAGACAGAAGGGTCCCTGGAACTTCAGCCTGAGAGATGCTGCCTTGAGGGAACAAGGTGTAGGACAGGAGTAGAAGAGGACCACCCACTGGCCTTCACAGGTGCACACTCAGGACTGTGTACTTACAAATACAAATAGACACACACACATACACACATTCACACTGATGCACAACTAACATGACCATCTGTAGAACTATTTCATCTTCTCCAGTTGAAACTCTGTAGCGGTGAAACACTGTTTCCCCACTCTCCCAGGGCCCTGCCCCAAGGCAAACATCATTGTCTTTCCATCTCTATGAATAATATGTAAGTGGAATCATTTAATGTTTGACATTTTGTGACTAGCTCATCTCATTTCCTATAACATCTTGAGGAGTAATTCCTATTGTGGCATGTGTCAGAAGTTCCATGCCTTGACAGAACAATACTACATTGTGTGTGTAACCACAGGCGGTCCATCTATTCATCCATCAGTGGCTACTTGGGGTGCTTCTGCCTCTTGGTTATGTGAATAGTGTTTTTATATAATGGATGCACACATATCCATTCAACTCAACCCCCTACTTACAATTTGCAATGTGTATGTGTGTGTGTGTGCTTATATGAAGAAATAGGATTACTGAATGCCTGATTCTGAAAGCCAGGCTTCTTTGCTGATCTTTAAGCCCAGGAGAGTAATAAGAACAAATAAGCACTCACTGAGTCCTGGAATTGAGGACACACCCGGAACAGGAAGTTGGGATAACAAGATCCAAGTCCAGGGAAGGAATCTGAGCTGGCATTCTGACTCCAGCCTTCTGAAATCCTGTTGACTGGGAAGTATTTCTGCTTTTCGTTCATGTGTGCCTGTCTACTCACAGCTCTATCCCCCCATCTGCACCATGCTCTAAGCTGGAGGTTATTTAGACACGTATCTTCTCTCTCCTACCAGATGATGAGCTTCTTTAGGCAGGAGCTCTGCTTCAGATTCCTCAGGAGTCCCAATAGCACCTAGTACTGTCTCTGGAACATGGCTTGAAGTTCATAAATATTTACTAAACAGATGAACCCAACAGAAAACATTAGAGAAACAGACCTGCTTACTCATTTCCTGGAGTTCTTTGGGGAAGGCACTATGCTCATGTGGACTTACATGTATTAATAGTAGCTGCATAATCAGAGGAAGTAATAATATCATTGTGAAAAATAAAGCAAAACATCTGAAGTACAGACAACTATGGGCCTTCTGGAATGGCCTCTGTTTTAGATGTTAAGGATGATCTAAAAAGAGCTTTGGGACAAGGTTAGCAGAAGAATAAAGTTCAGAAAGCGGTTGGGCGAGAAGCCTATGAATGAGCTACTATTTAGTTTGGAGACAAGACCATGAAGGCAAAAAGCAGATATTCGAAAGGCATTCTTAAGGAAAAGGAAGGTGACTTGATAGGTTCTAATGAAAGGCCAGGGACAAACAGGCTTAGGGGCAAAGAGGCAAGAGTCTATATGAGGGCTTACAAATGTGAGCTTTCCAGCAACACAGTGGTCGGTCTGTTGCCATAGGGTGTTTCCTTGTCTATCGACAGTACAAAGTGACATGCAGATCAGATCCCAAAGAACCTTAGTGTGACCATCATAGTTTTTCCCCCACCAAGTCTCCTAACAGTTTTCTCAAAAAAAAAAAAAAAAAGTTCTAGTCTCAAAGACACAACATCCTCTCTTACCCCTCTGAGGGTATTAATGCAAGGCTCTCAGAAAAAAAAATACCTCCTGCTCACTCTTTGGGATATTAGCTTTTCTCAGAGATTGACTGTTCTCAGCTGTGAGCTCATATTCATCGTGAAGTCTCCTTGCAGCCTGTCTTTGATCATTTTACCTGCCTCCCAGCCTTCTCAAGCACTGCTGGGTCTGCCTTGTCAGATTGTGCAGCAACAGTCTCTTGGGTATGAGGATTCTCCATTTACACTTTAGATAGTTCCAAGGCACAAGCCTTAGTTTGCTTCCTTCCTATTGCTCTGACAAATGTCATGTCCAAAAGCAACTTGGGAAAGAAAGGGTTTGTTGGCTTAGAGGTTCCAGTTTATCATCAGGGGAAGCCAACAAGGAACTCAGGCAGGAACCTGGAGGTAGGATCTGAATCAGAGCCCATGGAGGAACACTGCTTATTGGCTTTCTCTCCATGCCTTGCTCAGTTTGATTTCTTATATCACCCAGGATCACCTGCCCAAGAATGGCCCTACCCACAGTAGGCTAGGTCTTTGCACATAAATCCCCTACAGGTTTGCCTACAGATCGATCATGGGGACATTTTCTCATTTGGGGTTCCCTATTCTCAAATGACTCCACATTGTGTGAAGTGGACAAAAAACTAACCAACAAAACACTCTTCAGCAGTTTACAATCACTCTGACCTCCTGAGGATAGCCACCTCTGTTTGGTAAGTAGAGGTCAGAGGTCACCTCATGCAATGTTTCTTATGTACTTCAGAAACCATTAACCCCCAATTTTTTTCTATGGGTTCTGCTGTGGGATGTTCTGTATGGCAAATGTGTTGCTAATAAAACACTAATTGGCCTGTGGCTAGGCAGGAAGTGTAGGCGGAACTAACAGAGAGAATAAAAAGAACAGGAAGGCAGAGGGAGCCTCTGCCAGCCGCCACCAGGACAAGCAGCTTGTAAAGATGCCGGTAAGCCACGAGCCATGTGGCAAGGTATAAATTTATAGAAATGGATTAATTTAAGATATAAGGACAGTTAGCAAGAAGCCTGCCACGGCCATACAGTTTGTAAGCAGTATAAGTCTCTGTGATTATTTGGTTGGGTCTGAGCGGCTGTGGGACTGGCAGGTGAAAGAGATTTATCCTGACCGTGGGCCAGGCAGGAAAACTTAAGCTACAGGGTTCCCTTTTTGCTCACACTGCCACCCCCAACTTGTGGATAGAGGCTCAGAGCAATCCAGACTGAACCCTCCTTTCTACAACAGGCCTTTGCTATTTGTAAAGACATAAGACTAAATGAGAGAACTGTAAACTTGTAGATATCATCTCCTTACCAGTGGAGTAGACTGTCTTAAGAACACTGTGGAGTTTTGAAAAGAGCTTCCTCTATTGATCCAATCCTGCCTGCCTTCTCTTACTGAGGAATTCATTCTCTCTGACCCACAAGAATATGCCTTGCTGTGCTCCAGCTCTGTTACGAGTTTATCATTTTAAACACATAATCTCTTCTGTCAGTTTTAGACATCTGTGCCCAGTTAGCCATCTTAATCTAATCCCCTGTCCCTTCCAATTCTAAGTGTTATAACTCTATAAGTACAAGGCAGAAGGCAAACAGAAAACACAGTCAATAAATGAGCTCATTTAAAAGCCTTGATTTTTTTTTTCTATTACAGCACAGAGATGAAATTCAAGATCATTCATGATATAAACATCATTCACCAGGATACCAAGCTCTTCCCACATTTGGAATATATGTAGCATATACACCTATGAAATATAACTATTATAAATAGATATGCATGGATATAATACTATTATATACATGGGCATAGGGATAAACTCTCCAAATCACCTTGACTGTCTTTTGAATTCTCTACCAAATTGCCATGTGATTATTTCAGTAACAAAGCCAATAATATCCTGCTGGTTACCTTCTTCTTCTTTGGATGTTGGTTTTTCTCATTTTGTATAATGATCTTTGCAAGTGTTGCAGACACACCATCAGGGAGCCCCAGATGCCTGCTAAAGTAAACCAATTTTCATTCTTCTTAAAAATAACTCATGAATGTATTTTTAGAAATCTAATAGTATTTCCAAGATGCTTTTGTAAAAGATTTATCTTATTTTTATTTGTGTGAATGTCTGCACATGTGTGTATATGAGCATGTGTGGCTTACTGTGGAGGCCGGGAGAGAGCATTGGTTCCTCTGGCACTGGAGTTATAGGTGATAGCGAGCCACCTGGCATGGTCCTCTAGAAGAGCAGCAAGTGCTCTTAACCACAGATGCACCTCTTCACCTCCTCCAAGTTCTTTGTAAGAAAAGGAGTAATCTGGTTGTTCAGGAGGCTGAGGTAGGAGAATGGCTCCACCCAGGAGTTCCAGGCCAGCAATGAAATGAGATGCTGTCATATCATAGAACATTCAAATTAAGAATTCTTCCCAGCATTTATTCTGGTCTCAAAACCTATCTAGTCCAACATGCTTTCCTGTGACATTTTTCTCCATAATTAAATTAATTAGAACAATTTATTTTGGAGACCAAGTCTCACTCTACACCACAGGCTGGCTTTCGATGCACGATCCTCTTGCTTCGGCCTGTGGATTGCTGGGATTACTGATGTGTTCTACCGTGAGTGGCTCTCTGTCTTGATTTTATTTTCTTGCAAAGCTGGGGACCAAATCCATGGACTCATCTTACAGCAAGCACTCTACCTCTGAGCTACATCTTTAGTCTTTTCTTCTTCTATAATTTAAAATAATGTGCTTTAACCTCCATTTTGGACTTATTATTTTTGATATTTAAAGACCTGTCATCACATATGAGGTTATGACATTCTCTCATCACTGTTCTCCCTACTTCCCACTCTTCCTAATTGACACAGTACTTTGAGGGTAAATCAGTAGAGTTTATATTACTAAGATTGTGGAAATTATTGTTTTTTTTTTAACTTAAGGTGAACAGCATAACATAATTACATTTCATTTTTTGTTCACATTTTCAAAGTGTTCCTAGAATTATTAACCCTAATATCTTTTTCTTAGCTTGTACAACCACTAACATTAATTGTTCTCATAGTTCTGTAGTATGCCCTTTGGTTCTGTCCACCACAGAGTCAAGTATATCAGGGTTTGCTGCTGCCGCTGCTGGTCTAAATCTGAGCACTCTTCCCCTGGATGCTTTCCTCAGCATTGTGTAATAGAGACTGATTCCCGTCCACGCTTCCTCCACAGCTGACATTCAGAGGAGCCTCTACTTCCTTCCATTTATAGATCCCCTCAGTTTTCAAAGAGCCATAGTCTACTTTTTTTTTTTTTCTAAAACAAGAGTCTATGAAAGGTAAAACGTTGAGAATTTAAACATCTAAAATGATGTTATCTTTACACTTGGTTAAAATCGGCTCTGTCTAGAAATCTAAATTTTGAAAAAGTTCCCTTAAATCTTTCTATAGATCAAAAAGCAGTGCGTTATTGTTATTATTCTGTTATTGGAACTAATGTTTTAATTCCTGATACTCTTCGTGTGAACTAATTTTTCTCCCTATAAGTTTTAGCATCTGTTTTTTATTGTGTCTGTTTATTTGTTTATTTGCAATGTTTATTCCTAACCCAGAATTACTACAGGTTTGGGAAGCACAGGGGCTGAAGCCCCAGGTGAGAGACTATGGATCCTTATTTTCAGTTTATGCCTCTAACAACCCACAACCTCCCAAGTTCCTCACAATCCTAAACGCTATGGCTTTCTAGCTCTCTCTCTCTCTCTGTCTCTCTCTCTCTCTCTCTCTCTCTGTCTCTCTCTCTCTCTCTCTCTCTCTCGCTTTCTTTCATTCTTCCTCTCTCTCTCTCCCTTCCCCCCACCCCGTGTGTGTGTGTGTGTGTGTGTGTGTGTGTGTGTGTGTGTGAAACTCTTTTCAATATTGTTCCTCTTTGTAGACAGAATTTAGGGCTTCCATTCTGAATGCTATCTCATCCATCTTTTCTGCCTCTTTCTTTTTTGTTTTCTTAAGAGATGTTGGGACTGGAGAGATGGCTCTGTAGTTAAGCACACTGGCTGCTCTTCCAAAGGACCCAGGTTCAATTCCCTGTACCCACATGGCAGTTCACAACAGTCTATAACTCCAGCTCCAGGGGATCCAACACACTCACAAAGACATACAGTCAGGCAAAACACCAATATACATAAAATTTAAAAAAATAAATCACCAGGTGGTGGTGGTGGCGAATGCCTTTAACTCTATCATTCAGGAGGCAGAGGCAGACTGATCTCTGTGAGTTCAAGGCCAGCCTGGTCTACAGAGTGAGTTCCAGGACAGGCAGGGCTCCACAGAGAAACCCTGTCTAGGGGTGGGGGTGGAGGATCATTTTACAAAAGATATGTTAGCATATTGTTCATTTGATATTTCAAAATTTTATTTTTTATTTCTGATATTTTATTAGATTTATGTGTTAAACCCATCATATGTAACCAAAACTCTAAAGGACTCTCGAAGTGAGTCTTTGAAGCTAGAGATGGCCATCATTTTCTGCCCAAGGAATTTTTCGGGGTCACACATCAGAATCAGGGAAAGAACTGGAGCATACAATTTCTCTTTTCTTTATAAATTTAACTCCCTCCTTCTGGCAGAAAATTATGCAAACAATATGGACTCCAGACTTCTCTTCTGGCTTAAGGTCCAATCCTCTACTGATGTCCCCATTTCCCCTTGGTTGATAAGAAATAAATATTTATTACTTACATACCTGGGCTGACAAGAAATATAGATCTATGAGTTGTTTCAGGTGACTGCTTATAAATCTGATCTGGAATCTGAATCACCTGTGTTTGTATTCTGCCTATGTTACCTGTTAGATATATGACCTTGAACGAGATACTTGATCTCTCGTGTCTCCTGTGCCTCGTCTGTGAAATGGGAACACAGTAGAAACCCGCTCTTGAGGATACGTTAAAACAGAATAATGCTTATCCATTTTAAGTAGTATGGGTGCTTATCATGATTATTGCTGTTACCTTAAGCGACACATTGTTGGGAATGTTACTTTGGTTTTCAGTAAGTCCATTGCAGGCAAAACAAAACGGAACATCTGGGGTCATAACTATTGATGGAATACTAGACGAGTGGCTTATTCTTTAGTAACTAGGCTTTGAGTAGAGCACAAAGGACTTTTCTGAAGATGTATACGTAGTCAGTATTTGCAGGGTGACGTTGGAGCTCGCCTAACAGAGCCCCGCTCTCCACATGGGCACAGGATGGGTCAAGAGCCTTACATGAATGCACGGCATCCCCACATTTCCTCTTCCTTGTCTTCAGGACGTCCTCTTTCTCATCTGGTTCCTTCTCTATAAATAGATGAGAGACGCTTGGGAGGGTGGAACTAATGGGTTGGGTGAGAAACTCTGTTCTGGCTGACCTGCCACACAGGGAGGGCAGGTAGAGAGCAGAGGGTGGGATGGGGGTGGAGGAGGTGGGACCTGCACTCCGGAGCAGAGGTCAGTGAGCACCAGCAGACACACAGCTGCCCTAACCTTGACTTCTCTCTCAAAGCAGGACCTGTGATGTTCTGTAAAGATGGGCAGACCCCAAGTTTTCTCCGAGTTCTAGTATAAAGCAGAGTTGGTGTATGTAAGATTTGGCATAACCTGGACTCTACTCTCATTTCTTTCTTATTCCTTCCCTGTTCTTTTCTAATTACAGATAATTACAAGTCCACACATACATCTCCAGCTTCTGGTAACAAGAGGGATCCGGTCCAGGCCACACTAGAATGCACAGGCCCTGGAAGATTACATGGAGACATGGAGATTATACTTTTCACTGTGGGAGGAGCTACAGAAAGGAGGATTTTCAAGGCTGTCTTAAATGACCCCTGATAATGGCTTGTTTTGCTTGGCAATTGAATTCCAGGCTTCTGCTTTACATTTAACAGTATTTACTAAGCCCTGGCCAGTGTCCTGTGTAGTACAGGGGATATAAAGGAAGGAGAAAAGACTATAATTTTTCAAAAGGATTCCCCCCCACACCCCAAATAATACAGAACTGAACCAATTTATGGATCTTGGTCTGGAAGTTTGTTATGTTGAGTTCAGAGGAGGAAGGGAGCCTGATGCTTAGCTTGCATATCTGCACTGCAGAGCCAAGGACTTGATGGCACTGTTTTCACCTTCCTGCAGCTGACTGGGGTTGGGGAGGTACCAGCCAGTGTGAGGCAGGGTCTGGAAGCTTCTGGGAATGCACACCGACTTGTCTTCAGGAGCCAAAAGCTTTCGGAACTCAGCACTGTTTTGGTAAAGGGTTGTTTTCTCATCCTCTTGGGAAAAGAAAACAGAAAGGCAGCGTGGCAGCAGGTACAACTTCTTCCTAGAACATCTTCCGTCTCAGCCTCAGCTGCCTGTGGATTTTCACTTTGGAGACTTGCTGGATGCAGGGCCTCAGTTTTGTAGTATATGTCTTCCCTGGAGCACAGAGTCTCTTCTGGTCTGCCCCCACCCCCACCCCCCGACTCTGTACCCCACAGCCCCATTTTGCTCAGAGGGGAGGAGACCACTGCTTTGGACATCAGTAAAATACTCAGCCCTCTATGTATTTGTCATCACCTAACTTCATGTTCTCTGAAGCTATGACTAAAATTAGCCACGTAGTGCCCTTCAACTAAAATGGCAATGAATGGAACTGAAGGCCGTTTATCAGCCGTGACCTTTTCCCACCCTTTTGACTGCACAGGAATTAGAATGCAGGCTGTGCCATGCTCGATTCTGCTTTTTTCCTCTGCATGCACACTTGGCTCTGGTGTGATCCACAGTAATACTGTGTCCACTTCATTTGATTGGGCATTCTCCCATACTAGAACATCCCTAGTTTATATTTCACAGATAAACGAGTCCGTACTTTCTTGGTCCTGGCACATTCTTCTGTCACAGTACCTCGGGGATTCATGTACGGTAGATATTTCTGAGAGATGCCTAGTTGGTGTTTCCTGTGGTTCTGCCTCTAAATCCTTATAAAGTGTTGGCTATACGCTCTCCTGCTTTGCCTCCCTTGGAAATGTCACCTTGGAACTTGCGACAAGACACTCAGCAAAGGCACTGACCCTTGGATGCTCTCGTGAGCTGGTGTTGCCTGCTGCTGTTGGAGCCATTGGCCAGCACTGAATGTGTTGCTATGGCAGAGCTGCTGGGCCAACATCACACCGAGACAGCCAAAGCATTCTGATGGGCCTGCCAATGGAGCTGCTGCCCACAGGGTACATTCTCTCACTCCTTCTGGGCAACTACCACTAGAGTGGGTGCTGGTCTGGTGGCTGTAACTGCTTGCTGCTTCCTGGGACTTCAGCCTCACAGTGTCTATGATTCCCTATGCAGAGATGGCCTAACAAAGTCAGGGCTAAACCTTTCTGTAGCCATCAGGGTATACTCTTACACTCCAGGCCAATGGAGTGTTGCTATATACTCCCAAGGCTCCACAGAGAGCATCCCATGCTAATGGTAGTCTCCATTTTAACTTGCCTCCTTCCCATTCCCAGGTAAGATGCCGAAGCTTGTTCACTGAGGCTGAACTGGGAGTAATGGCTTTGTTCTACCTCTGTGCTGCTCGAGTCTATCACAATGAGAATGATGTTGAACTAAACCGCTGAATAATTTTCTAGGGGAACTGCAGTTCCTCAAAACATCAGTCTACTTCCAAATCTCCTTCCGAAGTCCAGCCATAAACACAGTTCATGAACCTATTTCATTGTAAAGAATTATATCAGTGTGGTTAATAAGGGACTTTCAAGAATAAAAATCAATTTCATTAGGATACAATGATATGAGTGGAATGGAATAGAGAGAAAGACAGGCTATCCCATCTCCACATATTAAACAGTGCTTTTCTTGTATATTTTAGTAGATGGAAATGGGCATTAAATGGTCTAGACACGTGGTCAGACGCATGTTAAAATGGCATGATGTTTTAGTTTCAATCGTTACTATTTAAAGTCTGCTGGAAGTGACAGCCCCAGCAGTTACTTAAGCTTATGTTGAAAATTGTTGAATGGTATCCTTAAGAGAAGTGAGAAAGTGATCAGCTTTTTAAATTTCTATTTTTGAGTGGGTCACAGGGAGTGAGAACAAAATGTTTAAGGATCTCCAATGTAGATTTTTGTAAATATGCTTTAAAGAAGTGATTTCTTTCTATGAATGGGTTTCGCATTTTATTTTATAAATTTGTTTAAGCTTGTTTTTCATTGGAAAACTTGAAAGAGAATAATTATCTTAGAGAAGTAAGTTAAATTAGGCTACACATGGTGGAACATACCTGTAATTGTAGCACTTGAAGGTAGAGGCAGGAGAATCCCAAGTTTGAGGTCAGTCTGGCCTATAGAATGAGACCCTGGCCCTAAAACCAAGCAAACTGAGCAGTAAGTTCTAATAATTTAGTCTACCCTTGTCTTTGTCATTATTCTATTGCTGTGAAGAGACACCATGACCAAGGCAACTCTGAGGAAAGAAACCATTTCATTGGGGGCTTGCTCACAGTCTCAGAGGTTTAGTCCATTGTCATCATGGTGGGGAGCATGGTGGTATGCATGGTGCTGGAGAAGTAGCTGAGAGCTACATCCTGATCCATAGGCAGAGAGAGCTTAGGCCTGGCAAGGGCTTTGGAACCTCAAAGTCCACCCTCAGTGACAAACTTCTTCCTCCAACAAGGCCACACCTCTTAATTCTTTCAAAGAGTTGCACTCCCTGGTGATTATGCATTTAAATATATGAGCCTAGGGGAGCTATTCTTACTCAAATCACCACAACCTTCCTTCCCTTTATTTTTTCGATTTTTTTTTCCAAGACAGTTTCTCTGTGTAGCCCTGGCTGTCCTGCAGCTCTCTTTGTAGACGAGGCTGACCTCAAACTCAGAGATGTGCATGCCTCAGCTTCCTGTGCTGGGATCAAAGGCAGGAGGCACCACTGCCAGACCCTTCCTTTTATATGCAGTTCAGTCTCCTGCTCTGGGGACACTTGGGAGGGCAGGCAGGCTGCCACTCAAGAAGCGGTCCTGCAGGGAGACCATCTCAGCACCTTTGCTTTAAAGTCAAACCCAATCTCATTCTCTGCTGCCTCCTCCTCTTCTGCTCTGTTAAAAATAAGTGGCGGAACCCAGGATTGCTTGGTAAGGAGTCTGGGTAGGAAGGGAGCACAATTAACCCTCTATGTGGTTTTCTTCATTGCCTCTCCAAACTCCAAAGATCAAGGGAAACTCGATTATCAAGAGAAGTCTTTCCTAACTAGAAAAGAGGCTGCAAAAGAAGGTGGCTCATGGGGATGTACTTTCCACAATCCTACTTACACTTTGCACTGCTGGTGGTCAGAATGAGCAGCTTTCAGGTCTGCAGGTGGAGAGGCACTTTGAACAAAACTGTAGAGAATTGGAGTCTTCAGGATCCGTGGCCAAAGACAGCAAGCTCTTCAGAAGGAGTTACCACCAGTGGATCATTTATACTAGCATCAGAAAAAAACTGAATAAAGCCTTTAATGTCTAAGTGCTGTGAGGAAGCTGAGTATATGCCCTAGAAAGGCCTCAGACCATGAGAAGATGCTTGGCAGTCAGTGAAGTTCATACATACCTCACCCTGGTCATGAACACCTGTCATGCTTAAAAGGAAAACAAGAAGTCTGCATCTATATGTTTACACTCCCCTAAGTGACGTTTTTAGTGACATCTTCTCCAAATTTACTGCCAAATTTTAAAAGTTGTGACTCTTAAAAATTTATCCTGATGAGAATACACTCACAGTTTGATATGTACACATAGATTATAGGTATACATACACATATATCTTGTGGCCGGTGTTTCTACCCGGACAAAATACCCAAGAAGACAACCAAAAGGCTATCCTTCTTGGCTTTCTATTGCTGTGTAGATACCATAATCAAAAGCAACTTGGGGATGGAAGGGTTCATCTCATCTTACACTTCTGCCCCACATCGTCAGGGAGAGGCAAGGCAGGAGCTCCAGCAGGACAGGAACCCCGGAGTCAGGATCTGAAGCAGAGGCCATGGAGGACTGATGTTTACTGACTTGCTTTCCACCGCCTGCTCAGATTGCTTTTTTATCTAACCAAGGACCACCTGCTGAGGGGTGGCACTGCCCTCACCTGTCACTTATTAATCAAGAGCATGCCCTGAGGTTGTGCCTCCAGGCCAGTCAGATGGAGACAATTCCTCAGCTGAAGTTCCTTCTTCCCAGATGACTCTAGCTTATGTCAAATTGATAAAACAAACAAACAAACAAAAAACCCAAACAAACAAAAAAACCCAACCAACCAAACAAACAAAAAAACCTAACCACCACTGTGCTGACCATGGTGGCTTCCAGACTCAGAGACTCCAGTCTATGGTCATTTTACTCTGTAGCTTCTGGTCTCATGTATGTTGAGGCAGAATACTCCAGCAGGGAGCACGTGGTAAGCAAAGGAGCTTACCTGATGGTGAACACGAGGCAGAAAGAGCAACGTAGAAGGGACTAGCAACCAGATCTATCCTTCAAAAAGATGCCGCGGTGGCCTTCAGTTAGCCTCTCCTTCCTAGTAGCCCATGAATGAAGTTAGTGCCTTCATGATCCGATCACCTCTCAGTCAACCACCAGCTGGGGACCAAGCACCAATTCCTGAGCCTTTTGAGAAGACGCTTCATATCTTGAGGGTAACAACCACCAATTCTTCAGATACCGTTATTTGACAACTGAAACTGTGGATGTTGTGCCTAAGAAGCAATTCCCAGTGTTCCCAAGGCAGTCATTGCTAATCCATGCCTTAGGCTCATCCATCGAGGTGATAGCTGTTGGTTGTTCTGTGAACTCATGGCCTTGTCTTCCTGGACACACATTTCAAGCCCTGGGAACCATCCTCTCCTGTCCTATGATTTAAATGTGAGACTCCTGCTGGAGGGGCTGAAGAAAATGTGGAAAGGAAACATATGGTTTCAGAGACACACTATAGATTAGGTTTCTGGCCAGGATGGTGTCAAATGACCAGGTGGGGCATCCTCTAGAAGCTGTTCATGCAGGGACACCACGTGGCCCCAGAGATGGTGGCACTAAGAGTGCTTTGTGTAGTAAACTCTGTTGCCTTGGCCAAAGCCACACCTGGCCAAGTGGGCATCCCCATTCCCTGCTTCGGGTCAGAAAGTTGTGAATAAAGATTCTTTGTACAGATTGGAAACGGCTTCCCCTGAAGTCTCACCTCTGAGTATCCTAGGGTTACGTATAGCACAGAGATCTTCTATTTACTTGTTGTTCTTGGCTAAGTAGAAGGAGGAATGTTGGAAAGCGCAGGACATTCCCAGAGAAAAGCAGGGCCCTGCCGTGGTATGTGGCTCACAGAGTTCCTTTCTGAGTGAATTCCACAGTCCAGAAACTGGCCCGGGCACAAGTGTTCACAGCTGCATGTAGGATGTTGCAGAGGACACAATGGCTGCTGTGTGTGCTGGCGGACAAACATTCCCACACAGGCCCGTGCCTGGAAAACAATGGGGAAACAAAGAGCCGGCCACACAATGCACTCATTTCCTGAGGTAACAGTGGGCTTCACTGGCCAGCTCCACCTGACCAAGAGACCCTTCACTGGGGATGATGATTTCAGAAGCCCACTTTCTATGGGAATGAAAGACGTGCCTAGAAAGAGACATGGGAAGTGACTGGATTTTTTTTTCTTCCTTTTTTCTGCTGCACAAGATATAATTAAAACCATATTTTTAATGCCCGTATAAAATTATGTGGTAAAAGTACTGTAGAGATGTTAGAAGCCATTTCAATTTTAAGTCTTTCTGACACTAAATGCTCATGATTCACCATCATTGCTAAATAATAATAATAATAATAAAAAATACTAGCAGGAGGAATCCCAGGCTTCTGTGTTGCTCAGCAAGTTGCTGGCTGCTCCATGATTCTCCTCCCTGCCCTGTCTGGGTTTCTGTGGTCATGTGGGTGAGGGTCCGGTGGAGAACTGATACAGAAGAGAGGCTCCCTAATATAATAATGCTAGCAAGCATCTGCTGAGCACTTGTGTCCCCAGTCCGGTGGTGATTCCTGGACTCTTCGTAAGAACCCCGTGAGTGGGTACCATTATCAGTCCCCGGGGACTTAGCCAGACTCACACTGCAAGAGAAAGCACTTTGTTGAGGAGCATTCCACTAGCGTGGGTGACTCATCCCGAGTCTGTGATGAAATGGCCAGCGAGGCCCTTGCCATTAGAGAGTTCTGGAGTTGTCATAGGACAGGAAAGAAGTCTCCACGAGCCTTGTCGGGTGTCCTTTTAAGAGTTAGTCTGAGATGAGACCGTGCTGGGACTTGTGATCCCCACAAACCTGCCTTACTCCAAGACAAACCCTCCAGAAAGTCATGTGCTGAGGGAGCTGCTGACGGCCAGCTCATCGCATCGCGGTCATCTCCTGGACAGCTAACATACATCAAGAATGTTCGAGATGTTGGGGGAGTCTTGAGGGGTCCAACAGTGACCGTGGGAAGAGAGAAGGCGGGATGGAGGGAACATTGCAGGGACAGAAATGGTGCTTTGGGGCGGGAACTGTCACTGGAGGCTGAGGAGCATGGATCACTGTGTCCTGACTAATACCACCCATGGGGGTTTACGATGGAGCCAGGATTTAAAATGAGGGCTACACTGTGTCTTCCTGAAAGAGCGAGTGCCATTCTTTACATGGGCCCATGGGGTACATTTAGAATCTAAGCTCCTGAGGTGTGAACTTGGCTAAATTGCTGCGAGTCCCAGTGTCTCCCAATGCCTGTGGGTGGTAGGGAATTATTGGGGAAAATACCAATGATAAGATTCCTCCCATTCTGAAGCTCGCATTGAAACCTGGGGGTACCCAGCAGACACAAGCCTACACTGATGGGTACGACACAGACCTTTCCCTTGGGACTCTGGTGGAAGCCTAAGAGCAGAGAAAACCGACTTCTGGGATCATCTACCTGGGATGGTGGTAACTCAGAAGCACACAAAGAGCCCTGTGAATCTGGAGAAAGTGAAAAGTATCCAGTGCAAAATACCATTCGTGCCAGAGGTCAAGGCAGCAGCCAGGGAGGACCCTGATCACAGGCAGCAAACTGGTCTGTGTGGCTGGGCTGTAGACCATGTACCAACAAGCAATGAGAATGACCTCATGAAGACAAACCGACTTTTACAACATTCCTGTCATACCTGAAGGTAGGGATTGTCTGTCATTTGAGACACAAGACACGGAAGAATCTACCCTGGTTTGATAGGTAAAGGACGAGGCTAGTTCTCAGCAAAACAAAGAAATTCCTTGCTTGCTTTCCCAGAAGACCATAGTTAGCCACCACCAGTGATCCTGAGGCTGTTAACTGAGAGACATAAATCAGCACTGAAGGATGAGCTAGCTCTACTGAATTCCAGGCATGATGCTGGGCTTCAAGGACATGAACGGTATGCTTTTTTTTTTTTAAACATATATGTTTTGTCACATTAGTCCTAGAAGAAAACCTACGTTTTCAATATCGCTGAAACTCTCTCCAGGAAGCAGTAAATAATCAATACATGTTTCATGCATGTTTAAAGGAGCAAATAGTTGCTGGGCTTATTCTGCTCTGCTGCCAACTTGAGGAGAGAAATAGGCATCCATTTATTGGTCTTCTCACTTGTTGGCCAGGAGCCCAGCAGACTTGCTGTTGCCTTACCAGCACGTGGACATGGCATCAGTCAGCTTTCCATTGCTGTGGGGAAAACACCTAAGAAAACTAAGAAGAGAAAAGGACTGCTTAGGGTCATGGTTTCAGAGTGTCATTCCCTGGTCCCTGGGCCCTTGCCTTGGACCTGGGGTTACAACATGCATTATGGTGGTAGTGGCAGCTTACTTCATGGCAGGTCAGGAAGAGAGAAGTGACCTATGACCCAATATCCTCACTCAGATTACACCATAACAGGTGTACAATGGTGTTGTGTGGTTATTGGACTTCTTTTGACTTGTTGAGACAGGGTCTCACGCTGCAGCCCAGACTGACTTTAAGATTTCAGTCCTCTGCCCAGCCTTCTTAGTATTGGGATTATAGGCATCTACAGCCCCAACAGCCAACCGTACTGTTGTCATTGTGAACATCACCAGCTAACACTTTGGCATGCCAGATTAGGCCAACCTCAGCTAGTTCTTATCTGCGCAAGTCATAGGCAAGGACTGCTGGAGCAGAGGAAGTTGGGGCCCACTGGGAGGGAGGTCTAATCCTTCTGCTCTAGACCCACTGGAAACGATCCAAGATAGTTCAAAGGGGGCTTGAGCAAGGAAAGTGTTTGTATTAGGGTAGGAGGTGGAGAGGCTAAACCGTGTCTCACTGGTTCAGGGTGGCCTTGTCATCCTCCTGCCTTGGCCTCCCTAGCCAAGGTGGGATTATATATTGGTGTGGGCCACCATGTCTGGCGCCAAGGTCTATATTTTAATAAGAAAGCTACTCCATCTTTGTTGAAAGGCAGAATGAACACAACTGCCTGCTTCAAGCCAGGCTAGTAAGTCAGTTTTTCAAATAAACCGATTCAATCATATCAAAGCATGTATTGGGTGCTTGCTATGCATATCTTTGAAGAATGTTGATATTCTTTTCCTAAGGAGCATTTCTTACCATCAGATGGCTGAAATTCAGAAATTGTTACATTTAGAAATGGCTATATGTTTTTTTTTTTCTTTATTGCTATCCCTTTGTTTTCTTCCAATATCAGCTTGGCTATGCTGTGGGCAGACAAATGATGCCCTGGGTAAGGACATGTATGTGGCCTGCAGTGTCTTCAGCATTGTGAGAAGACCCAAGGAACACTCAGGAAACTGTCAAACCAGATTTAGAGGTGGTGAACAGACAAGCTTCCCATCTGCCTCTCTCCCTCTCTCTGCGGCAGTTTGGGGTCAGGCTAATTTGGGAACTCCCAGTCCCAGACATGACTTTCAAGGACCTACACAAGGGATAATGTGTCTGGAGCTCTTGATCTTGAGAGGATCATGGTAGGAGTAGAGGAAGAATGGAAGACATGGGGCTGGGGAGATAGCTTATTGGGTAAAAATGCTTTGTATGCAAGTATGAGGACCTGCGTTTGAATCCCTGGGATACACATAAAAGCCAGACAGGTAGCATATCTGTAATACCAGCACTCCTGTTGGGAGATAAGAGGCAGAAACAGGAGAATCCCTGGAAGCTCATGAGTCAGCTAGCCTGATACATGCAGCAGAAAATAAACAAAGAGACCCTGCGTCAGAACAGTTGGAAGGTAAGATGACCTAGGATTGTCCTTTGACTTCTGCAAGAGTGCCACAGCACACTCTCACATTCCCATATGTTAACACACACACACACACACACACACACACACACACGGAGGAAAGGAGCTTTGCAGAGTAGCAGCTTCTCAGTCAAAGGAGCAGTACTCTGAGGAAAAATGAATAAACTCAAGTTCAAGAGAGCTGGAGACAGCCAAGAAATCTAGGCTTATCCTGGGATAGCTAAACTTCAGTGTCCCCAAACGAGTCAACGTTAGCACCGGGACAGAGAGCCTGCCAGTCCTTACACTCCATAAAGCTTTGTGAGCAGGCTGCAGACTGAACTCGGAAGGCTCTGGACAGGTGGGAAGGTGTGCAGGGAACGGCAGAGGAAAGGATGTGTTGGTGAATTCATGACGGATCCGTGTTCATGTTAGCAAGTTTTTTAAGTTTTCCAGAGCCTTAGTTTACTCATCTGGAAAATGGGGAGGGGGAATTACAGAGTAGCTTTTTCACTTCTCAGAAGTGTGATCCAAAGAAGTACTTCAGCTCTTCCGAAGCTCATTGTCAAGGAGAGATAACAGTTAAAAACAAAAGTGCTTGGTGTTCAGTGGAGATCATGATGGGTTTGATGATTGGAGAAATACAAGGAAAACACGAACACACTGCTTGACACTTGCTAATACTGGTTGATAAGTGTTGGGTGTCTGGCGATTTTGAGCAACTTAGTACACGTTTGTTGAATGATCAAAGAATTTGTTTTTTTTCTTATTTCTTCTTCCCTTCCTTCCCTTTTTCCTTCCTTCCTTCCCTCCTTCCTTCTTTCCTTTTATTTTTCTCTTTCTTTCTCTTCTTTTTCTTCCTTCCTTCCTTCCTTCCTTCCTTCCTTCCTTCCTTCCTTCCTTCCTTCCTTCCTTCCTTTCTTTCTTTCTTTCTTTCTTTCTTTCTTTCTTTCTTTCTTTCTTTCTTTCTTTCTTTCTTCTTTTCTTTCTTCCTTTCTTTCTTTCTTTCTTTTTTTTATTGACAAAGTCTCACTTTGGCCTTGAACTCACAGAGATCTGTTTGCTTCTGCCTCCCAAGTGCTGAGACTGGATATGTGCACCACCATGCCTGGTCTAAGAACATGTCCTACATCTGTGCTTCTCTGGCACTGGGTATACAGTTTCCTATCCCAAACAACCCCAATATCTTGGGTTGGAGGACTCCTCAGACAGTAAAGTGCTTGTTGACAAGCCTAAGGATCTAAGTTTGATCCCTAGAACGGATGTTTTTTAAAAATCCAGGCATGATGGGATGGTGCATGCTTGTAATCCCAAGTCTGGGGAGACAGAAATAGCAGGGTCCTTGGGGTTTACTGGCCAGTCAGCCTCATCAGTTGGTGAGCCTCTGGGCTGGTGAGAGACTGTCCGAAAAACAAAAAACAAAACAAGGGTAGTGCCTAAGGAATGACACATAAAGTTGTCCTCTGACCCCCTATATACACACATGGACATGTACAAATATGAACACATACCCCCACACCTCATAAACACAATGTGTCAATACCAATCAACATCAGTACCTATCTACCTCTCTCTCTCTCTCTCTCTCTCTCTCTCTCTCTCTCTCTCTCTCTCAATATCTATCTATCTATCTATCTATCTATCCATCCATCCATCCATCCATCCATCCATTTATCTATCCATCTATCTATCTACCTATCTAATCTTCTAGTTTTGGGAGTCAGAAATTCAAAGCGTTTTTCATAAAGCTAGAACTAAACTGTCAGGAGATCTATGTTCCTGTCAGAAGCTCAGTGTGGAACTTTCCTCCTTGACTTGCCTTTCGCAGCTTGTTTAGACCACTTGCATTTCTTGGCTCATGTGCCCTTCCTTTATCTTCAAAGCTGGTCATGCCACGTCCTCGAGTACCTCTGCTGCTTGAGTCTGACACCCTCTTCTGCTGTTGGATGTCCTGTATGGCAAATGTGTTGCTAATAAAACACTGATTGGCAGTGGCTAGGCAGGAAGTATAGGCGGGACTAACAGAGAGAATTAAAAGAACAGGAAGGCAGAGGGGGTCACTGCCTGCCAACCACCGCCAGGACGAGTAGCATGTAAAGATGCCGGTAAGCCACAAGCCATGTGGCAAGGTATAGATTTATAGAAATGGATTAATTTAAGATATAAGGACAGTTAGCAAGAAGCCTGCCACGGCCATACAGTTTGTAAGCAATATAAGTTCTGTGTTTACTTGGTTGGGTCTGAGCGGCTGTGGGACTGGCAGGTGAAAGAGATTTATCCTGACCTTGGGCCAGGCAGGAAAACTCTAGCCACACTCTTCCATCATCTTTTTTCTTCCCTTACCCCTTCTCCCACCCGCCCTGTCATAAGGACCCCTGTGAACATACTGGTCCAATCTGGACAAAAGAGGAGGTTCTCCTCATCTCAGAAGCCTTACTTCAACCACTGGAAAATCCCTTTCTGCCAGGTGCAGCAGCTGCAGCAGCGCCATCTGGGTCGGGGTGTGGACCACTCTCAGGACCACAATCCTCACTACCACATTAGGAATTAAAGAAGAGCAGGCCGAACCCAAGGACTTCCTTTCAGGGCCTCTGCTCACCATGTGGCTTTACCTAATGGGTCTTATACTGAAAAATACTTCTCTGGACCCCCTAGAAATCCCAAGGATGTTTGATTCTGCAGTGGGCATTTCCAAATGGTGGTGGTGGTTTAGCAGCTTTGACTCAGTGACAAGAGCAGTTCAAAACAAGGGTGAGTATCCCAGGACAGCTCTTGATCTTTGCTTCTTTGTCCCATATTAATTATAGGCATCTTAAAGTTTGTTGTTTTACCAATACCTGTGTTTTATTGATTGTTTCTGCCATGAAGCAACACAGTAAGAACCTTTTGTGTGTCTGGGATTCCAGAGAAGTACAGTAGGTGGAGTGAGCACTAGGGAGGATTCACCGGTACCTAGATTGGGTATCAGTGGTGGAGAAGTCAGAAGTTCAGAGTCCTGGCTTTGGTGTTTCACTTCTTTGCTTCTCACTGGTAAGGGAGGGTGGAGCTTGTTGACTCCTAACTGTTTATAGGCTTGTGTATGGTGAGATTAAAATTCTTGGTACTGGAGAGTTGGCTTAGCAGTTAAGAGTACCTATTATCCTTGCAGAGAGATTCAGTTCCTAGCACCCACATGGCAGTTCACAAGCATCTCTAATTCAGTTCCAGTGGATCTGACACCATCTTCTGGCCTCTGTGGGCCCCCCACACACGGTGCACATACACACATGCAGTCAAAACACTTAAAACACACACATCGAAAGACCTCTAAAAAACTGTCCTTGTTCCCCTGTGAGCCGGCACACTCTCCTTTTGAAGGCTGTTGTGGACAGCGTTGTTTCTGAGATTGAGAAACACTCCCTAGCAGGGGCAGAGGATCTCTCCCAGGGTTTCTACTCTGTGTGGAAATGATGTAACAAGACATTTTGGTTTCTTGATTACAAATTGAAACTTCTTTTAAAAAGTTTAAGATTATAATCAGTTCAAAGATGATTGCCAAAACAATTTGTACTTTTTTAAAAAGGCCATCTGTTCATATTAAAACAGCTCAACAACTATTTTAACCATAATTTGAGTAAGAGTGACTTCAAGAGCTCAAATTCTGTATTTTTATGTCAAAACCAAGGTTCAAGAAATCTTACCTGGTGTGTTTGTCAGCTTCTTACTGCTGTACCAAAATGCTCGAGACAACAAGCTTATAACGAGAAAAGGTTTATCCTGGCTTCAGTTGTGGAAGTTTCAATCCATGATCAGTTGACCCTTGTGTTTCAAGTCATAGTGTGTGGTAGAGCAAGGCATCAAGGAAGCGGGAGGGGATGGGGAGGCAGGGAAGGAGGGAGGGAGGGAAGGAGAGAGAGAGAGAGATGACTCCTACAGTTCCTTGGAGGGTATGCCCACGTATCCAAAGCTTCTCAAGGGCTTCCAGAACCTTCCATTAGTAACAACCTAAGAAACATGCCTTCAGGACATGAGCCTTTGGAAGACATTTCAGAGCCAAACTGTAGCATTTTCCCTAGACATGCTTGTTAGTTGTTTAAAATATTTAGTGAAATGGCCGGGCAGTGGTGGTGCACACCTTTAATCCCAGCACTCGGGAGACAGAGCCAGGCGGATCTCTGTGAGTTCGAGGCCATCCTGGTCTACAGAGCAAGATCCAGGACAGGCACCAAAACTACACAGAGAAACCCTGTCTCCAATAAATAAATAAATAAATAAATAAGTAAGTAAATAAATAAATAAATATTTTGTGAAATGCAAGGATTGAGATAAAAAGAATACTCAGAGAAAATAATAGGAAAAGGCCAGAATGAAGTATTTACATATGACCATATATTTGCATTTTTTAGGAAGGACTTTACTTATATCATCTCACTTAATCCTACACCAACACTGGGAGGTAGGAATTAGCTCCATTGAGTTGAAGCCCAGTGGGTTAGGCCACTTGTTAGTGGAAAACCTAAACTCAAACATCGGCCTGCTTGATTCCAAAATCTGTGCCCTTAAGCTCCTGAAAACACTATCCCAGAAAACACTATTAACAATGGAGAAAAGGGTTGGTTTGGTTTAGTTA
>CABHPQ010106379.1:0-15781 GCA_902168405.1 Peromyscus aztecus
TGATGTGAAGGGAAATAAGGCAAACTCAAAAGTCAAGTCTACCATATTTATTCTTATTGTGAAACATAGCAGGTAAAAATACTCATGAATGTAACAGGCAAACTTTTAGCAGTGGGACGGTGGGAAAGTGCAAAAGCAGGGCATAAGAACAGAAAATATGGGGATGAATAAATATCTTTAGACATAAGGGAACATGTCATAGTAAAACACATTACTTTGTACTGTTAATGCATTCTACTAAAAATTATCAATGATCATTAAAATGAGATGACGAAATAGTCTTTGAAGATGAAAGTCACTACAGATTGTTCAAAGTAAGATACAATGACCTTACAGACCACTGGACAGCTCTGGCGTCAAGATGCTGACTGGTAGATGATTAGGCACTCTGTGTCTGTACTCTCTAGTCTACATAGCTCAGACTTGGCACTTCAGTCTTTCATTGCATTAAATATTGCATTAAAAATATTGTTGTAGTTGTGTTCCTTAGCTTTTGATATATAATGTTTTTGTGTTTAAAACCTTCACAAGTGTAATTTCATTCCTGTTACTATAATTCTGGTCAGCAGTCTATGACTAGAAGAGAGGGTGTCATGGACCCTAGATTAGAAGTTGCTATTGTTATATTACTAAGTGACCACGCTGTCAAAGATCTTTGTAAATATGTATGCTTATACCCACAGGCTCAGTTTTGGTCAAGAAGCTTCTTTTTGCAATTGGCAACAGTCAATGGAGAGACACATAACTGATCATAGTCCTGAGATGAAAAGACTGAGTCCTCAGCCTTAAATGGGACATGTTTATCAATACTCACCCCCAAACAAACACAACAATGCTCAGGGAACATTGGAGTGAGGATGACCACAAAACAGGAGACTGTTGGACCACTTTGAAATGTGCTTTGAAGTGCTGTCCTAAAGATATAACATGCTATCAGAATCAGTAACTTACAGGAACTATGGTTATGTGCACAAGGCCTACACATAATCAAGACAACCAAAGTCCTGGCATAGATGGGGTAGATTATGATAGAGGGTAAAAACCTTGGGCACACGGGTCAGCACTGGAGAAGCCAAGAGAGTTAAAGGCACAGCTTATCTTATCTTTTCAATGAAATGAGGTGGTTAGCTATTTTTCCAGAGTCCTGGGGAAAATGAAGTTTACAACCCGATAATCCTTTGCTACCTGTTGGGATAAACTCGGTCCATATCACACAGAATATTATGTTTGTTTGTCTCAGATTCCTTTTCCCTAATCCCTTAAGTGTAGCATGAGTCTTAAAAGGTTCTTATTAATAAAATCAAACCTGAGCCGGGTATTGAGGTGAACACTGGAAGGTCAGAGAGACAGAATAAGTCACAGCTATCTCACCTTGCCGGATCCTCAGCTGGTCTTGTTTCCTCACACTAGAGGCCTCTGAGTCTTCATCCAGAATGGGTCTGAACTAAACTGCTGCTAGAAGCCTGAATGCTTAACCAGCCCAAATGCTTCTCCAGGCCAAATGCCTACCCAGGCCAAATGCCTCGAGTTTCTTCACGCCTTATATACCTTTCTGCTCTCTACCACCACTCCCTGGGATTAAAGGCTGGTTTACTGGGATTAAAGGTGTGTGTCACCACGCCTAGCCATTTCCAATGTGGCCTTGAACTCATAGAGATCCAGAGGGGTTTCTGTCTCTGGAATGCTAGGATTAAAGGCGTGTGCTACCACTGCCTATCCTCATGTTTAATATTGTGGCTGTTCTGTCTCTGACCCCAGATAAGTTTATTAAGGTACACAATATTTTGGGGAATACAATACCACCACACTTAAGTATTGCTTCTAGTCCCTAAAACTATTTTGTGGGAGATGTCCTTTGTACTTTACAACAGCCTATGTGACTTCTATGTTTTCATAGTGACATGCCAATCAAGACATCCACAGGCATTATGTTTACCTCAGTCATTCTGCCTAGATCCTCTACCTTGACCATTGTTTCTAAAGTCAACAAAAATCCATCATAGGTTGAAGTTATGTTTATTTTGTAATGAGCTTCAATGTAAACATGTCTTAAGCCATGTTGTACTCACAGGACTGAGTTAATTGTTATCAGAAAACATTTTTTTTCAAAGTTGTGCTATGCTTAAATATGGTTAAAAGAGAATGACCTGAGTCAGACTCAAGAAGTCTTGGCCCACCATAGTTACCTAAATTGGGCTGACGGGTTTTTCATTCTTTCTTCACCCTAATCACTTTCCTTGCCTGCTGTAAAGCCTGCAGGGACCCTCCCACAGAGGATCACCAGTCCCATCACCCATACTCATGGAGATTAAATAACTTATTGCTCAATGACAAAAGGTTGAAGACAGAATCAAGAAAGATTTTTTTTAAATCTGGAATTAAATGAAAATGACAACACAACCCAACAAAACTTTTGGGACATATTAAAAGCAGTAGTAAGAGGGAAATTTACAGCTCTAAGTGTGTATATTAAAAAAAATCAGGAAGAGTGTTGGTTTTTTAGCGACACTCTTACCCAGCGAAGAAAAGTCACAAAACATGACAGAATCCACTAACAAGAGTTTTATTAAGATGACAGACAGGGTAGATGTGAACAGGCCTGTGCAAAGACAAGCGTGTGAAGGAGGCTGGGGGAACATGGCACTGGCTTATAAAGGCTGGGCCGTGCCTGTGCACACAGGCCCACATGTCTATTCCACGCATGCGGATCACATTGTTGTGCTGCATGCTTTGCTGCATGCTTTACACAACCACATTGCCACGGGATCATGGGTCACAAAGGAATTTGACCAGGAAATGACTAGGTGGAAATGACTAATTGTCCTGCCAGGCATGTGTGACCATGCCTAACCATGGGAGCGTGCTGGGAATTTCTATCTTCCCGGACTCTTTCATTTTATAAAAAAATGGCAGATGAGTGGGTATGGGGCATCGTTTCTCTCAAAAACTGCTTCCAGCTGACTGGTGAATGTTGGTTGGCTCTTGGGGGAATGGGGAGGGGAGCTTCTGAAGTCCTGGGATGATGGGCTGTCTGTTGTCCATTGCTCTGGAGTTGTCCATCCTTCGTGGCCGTGGCTGGGAACCTTTTGTCTAACAAGATACTGGTGACACAGAAAAAGCTTAGAGAGAAAAGAATTAATTCCCAAACCAGGGCCGTTGGCACTTATCTGAGGTGGATTCTGCCTGTCCAGAAGGATTTAAGGTGGTTTCTGGAGCTTGGGAAAAATTTTGGACATGTTAAGAAGTGGTCATGAGAAAATTAGTGATTATTGTGGTGTTTTAGTACTCTGCTTAATGTTTTACCTGAGACAAGCTTTATTAGAGGCAGTTTATTCAAGGCACCTGTTCCCTTTATTAGTTTAGCATTCAGGAGACACAGGTGATCAATTGCTGAGCATTTAACAATGATAGACTGTTACATAACAGTCTATTCTTGCAGAGCCCAGACATTTTTGGGTCTGGGAGTGTAAATACCTTTAGATTATTACTGTTTTTTCTTTTTTCCTTACCCCACGGATATTTTTGATGGTCCTTTTGCCTCTGGTTCTGTGTGGCCCTAGTTAGGAAAGGAAGAGCTTATGGGGTGATACCTCATTCCTATGGAATTGGTGCCAAGGCAGTGGATCCTGATGTCCTCTAGAGCTTGAGAGAACAAGGCCCTGTCCATGTTGCTGTATATGAAAGAGAGATTTTTCTGGGATGAGGGTGAGATAAAAGGTTTTAGATGAGACAGATGGACCCAGTGGGGAAAGCCCTCAAGTTTAGCAGTTGTAGGAGTCACAAGAATTACCTTGAAGGATCCCTGCCACTTAGGGGAAGGGGTGAAGGGCACTGGCCTGGAGGGGAAAGAAAAACCTGATCCCCATTGTGGATTGGAGTTGGATAAGGACTGTTACATGGCTGAGGTAATGAACAGTCTGCAAAGTACCACAGGATAGACCTTAGGTGACATAGCAGGGGAGTTAACAGGATATCTGGAACAGTTGGAGAGTTAGATAGAAGACCTGGTGTTTGAACTGGCCTTCCATACATTAGTGAAGAAATTGAAAGAGGCTTTTTAGGAAGAGCCCTGAGCCTGAGAAGAGCTAGAGGCAATAATCTTACCCAGTCGAGGTGAAGTTCCTGTGACATCTTAGTAAGAATAGTTTTTAAAGTCCGGTTGGTACGCTCCACCTTTCCTGATGATTAAGGATGGTATGAGATATGAAAATGCCAAGGAATGTTAAGAGCCTTAACTAGTGTCTGGAAAACCTGGGAAGTGAACTCTGTACCATTGTCAGACTGAAGGGAAGGAAAGGAATCCCAAACCGAGGAATAATTTCTTGGAGAAGGAGGTCTGCAACTGTCTGAGTCCGCTTATTAGAAACTGGGTATGCCTCCACCCAATTTGAAAATGAGTTCACCATCACAAGGAGATATTTAACTTTCCTGACAGTGGGCTTATGGGTAAAATTGAGCTGCCAGTCAGTTCCTGGAAGGGAACCTCTAGCCTGGTGGGTGGGAAAAGGCTGACTTCTGGACTTGGTATTGGGATCTGTTTTATTGGCAGATCTCACAAGAGGCAGTAATAGTTCTAAAGAACTGTAGGTCCTCAGAGATGGGATGCAGGTAGGCTTTTACGAATTGAAACAGAGCAAGATTGTTAGAGTGAAAGAGCTGGTATAGATAGGAAAGAATTTGCCTAGTGTCAGGGGTTCCCTGTGTGAGCTGCACTGTATGGATTCCCTGTGGTGGGTGGGGTGAGACTTGGCCCTGGATATCCGCTGTCCTGGCTGCCTGGTCAGCCTGGTTGTTTTCCTTAGAGATGATAGAGCTATCGGTCTGATGAGACCAGCTGTGGACAATTCCTACAGCCCTGGGGAGATGGGAAGCCTTTAGCATGGCCATTATGTGGCCTGAGTTAGATATGGATCCCCCTTTTGCTGTAAGAAGGCCATGCTCCCTCAAAATAGCAGCATGGGACAGGAGGATATGAAAAGCATATTTGGAGTCTGTGTAAACATTTAGAGATTGTTCCTGTGCCAATTGGAAGGCACGGGTGAGAGCTATCAGCTCAGCCCGTTGGTTAGTGGTGAGCGTGGGTAATACCTGTGCCTCTATTATCTCAATATCTGACACTATGGCTAACCCACTTTATGGGTCCCTTCATATAAAAAGGAGCTGCCATCTGTGTACTAGGTATAAGTAGCCTGAGGCAATGTGCCCTCCTGTATGTGTGAAGGTTGAGGTAACAGTTCTTCTAAGGTTTCAGTGCAGGAATGAGAAGGAGAATAGTCAACGTTAGGTTGAGGGAGGAAGCTTGAAATATTAATAGGTGGACAGGTGTTCCACCTTCTAGTAATGCCACCTGGAAAGAAAGAACCTGGGAATGAGGTAAAGTTTGTAAGCCTTTGTAAGTTAAGAGATAGGAAAGGTTATGGTGAGAGAAAACAGTAATGGATGACCCAAAGCTTAGCTTCTTTGATTCCCGAATAAGGATCTCAGCAGCTGCTAAGGCACGGATGCAAGGTACCCAGCCCTGACTGGTAAGATCTAACTTCTTTGACAGATAGGCTACAAGTGCAAAGGAGGGTCCCAGCTGATGCCCTAGGGTTCCCAGGGCAAATCCCTCCTTCTCTGCTACATAGAGGGAGAAGGGACGAGTTAAGTCTGAGAGATGAAGCACTGGGGCCTGGAGAAGAGCCTATTGGAGCTTCTGGAAAGGTTTAGTAACAGGGTGGAGTAGGGGCTCATGTGGAGATCCCTGAGCAGCCTCATATAAGGGGTGAGCAAGGAGAGAAAAAGATGGAACCCAAAAACCATAGTGACTCATCCAGCAGGCCAGGTTATTCATGGGTCTCGAGGAGGGAACCACCTGAAAGCCAATGGGGGCTGAAAGCCAATGGGGGCGAGAGGGAAAGGGAGCCAGGCACATTAAAGAAAGACAGAGTCAGTCTGAGTCATGTCAAGGCTCCGTTTATTGACTGGGTTATATGTCTGAGGCTTATATGCAGGGCTTCAGGCAGGGAGGGGGAGCAGAGGAAGGAGAGTGGAAAATTTTCAGAAGAAGTCAGGGTGGTCGGGGCGAGGTCTCTTTGGCCCCAGGCTCTGCAGCTGGCCAATTACTGTTTGAGGCCTTATCTAACATACATTTTTGTGGTTAGGCCAAGGTCGTCCTGTTTTGCAAGACTTGCAGTTAGCCAAGGACGTTTTGTTTTGCAAGACTCCAAGCAGGAAATTCCAAACATAACATTCCTGGGTGAAACAGTCCTGGGTCAGTCTCCAACAATTCCCCCTCTTTTATTTAAAATGGACCACGTTTGTGCGGTCAAGCTTTAAGAGATCTGGGGGGTCTGAAGGGATGGTTTCTGGTCTGGAGGATCACAGAGGCCCCGTCCCTCTATGCTATGAGAAGAGAGGTCCGGGAGGCAATGTCTCCCCAGATTCAAACACTACAGGCGTCTCCGTGGTGCGGGAATCAGCGGACCGTGCAGTTTTTTTTGAGGAAATGGAGATTGCTGAGCGTTGGGCTGTTACTGCACAACCATTATGCAATGGGGCATGTAATCCAGACTCTCAGGTTATTAGGGCACCCATGTCCCCAGCCTGTGCAGTCACAGCTGCACTCCAGCCATGCCTGGAGCTTTTCCCTCACACAGGGGTGGCCTCGCCCGAGTCGAGCGATCTGTGTGGGGCATCTCCATCATGGTCCTAATAGGACCAGGGTGTGTTAGGACCTGAGGACACTGAACCTAAGTCTTTGAGGGGGCTCCTGGCTGCTCTCCTCTGTATCTAGTCTATGATAATGAATCGAAAGATGCTGTGGTAAGGCCGAATCAATCTGACTTTTGATAAATCAAGTCAACCGCTGAAAAGCCCAGGGACCAAAAGTAATGAGAAGGAGAAAGACAATTAAGGGGGCTAGAATGGTAGGCAGCAAGGTGGAAAGCCAAGGGGACCCTTGTAGCCAATTTTCAAACCACCCTTGTTGATTTTTAAATTCCCTTTTTCTTTGAGCTAGCCTTTCCCTTAATTTTTCCATCGATTCCCTGACAATATCAGTATGATTGGCATAAAAGCAGCATTCTTCCTTTATGGCGGCACATAAGCCTCCCTCCTTCAGGAACAACAGATCTAGATCCCTTCTGTTTTGTAGTACTACCTCTGAAAATGAAGTGAGTGATTTTTCAAGGGCTGAAATGGATCTTTCTATAGCCTCTATATCGGTGGCCATAGCCATCTGTAACTGCATCAAGTGGTTGTTTTGTACAAGAGCGGTGGCTCCGGTACCAATACCTGCAGCAATGCCTCCAATACCTAACAAGAGGGCAATGGTCATAGATACAGGCTCTCGAGTGTATCTGCCCCTTTGTTCAAAGAATTCTTTCACTGACCTTTCTTCATGATATGTGACATGAGGCCATAGCTGAACAAGTACACAGAATTCATGGGAGTGATTGAATATCTGAGCAGATACACGGGGGTCAATCCGGTGTTGCAGGCCCAGTAGGACCCATTGGGTGCCTCAAGATAATAGCTTCCCTTGGTAGGTGTTGTCTGCTTGCAGAGATGCTTATGGGTTGAGGGGACCTTGCCCAAGCAGAGGCCTGTCCAGAAACTTCAGAAAGCGTCAGCCTATGGGGCTGAGTCTGACATTTGCTGCTTGGGGAGGTCTGATTGATGGCGTCAGCTTGAAAAGCGATTCCTTCATAAAAAGGGGGGCTGGAGGTAAGACAAAGCCAGCAATCCACTGTCTTATTAGGGTTTGTGGCGTTTAGGGCTATATAAGCTCCTTGGACCAAGTCAAATAGCCTATTTTTGGTCTCTAGTTGGGGAGCTGGGGTGGTACTAGGTGAGGGGGAAGAGGGGAGAAAAGATGTACTGCTATGCTTAGGCCTTGGTGTGGCTGCTCCCTTGGCTGGGGCTGAGATCTTGCTTTGAGAATCAGAGAGGACCGGATTGGGTCCAATGGCCACGCTCTGAGCTTCTTCTATTTTTAGTTGTATCTTAAGGATGGCTCCCTTGTCATGGTCAGTTAAGTGCCATCTTAACCCCCAGGTCCTTCCCCTGATCCAGTCCTGGTGGGCCTTGCACTGCACGGTAAAGGTGATGTTTAAGGGCAAGAGGACCTGTTGCTGTGCAGACGTGTTTGTAGGGTTGCACTGGGATGGTTTACTGTAGCTCCAAGAAACGATTATGGAATCCCACGAGGAGCTTGGGCACCAGTAGGCTGCACCGGCAGTTTCGCAGCCCCATTGAGTGCAAAAAAATCCCTCATAGCCCCCGCATCTGGCTGCCACAGCCCGACTTCTACCATCTTTGGGACAAACATAAAAATCATTCTCGGCCAATAGGCATCTGGTGGCTTTGGAGTTACATCTGGGATGCCACGTATGAGGGATTCTATTAGATTCAGGGGGGTTTTGGGGGAATATGCCAGGTTCTACCCCAGGTATATCTCAGGAGTCAAGCCCCACTACTAGCTGGCAAAAATCGGGGGTAAGAGATGGCCACCATGAAAAGGGGGCATGATTGGCGGTCGTCTGCCAGACCGCTTCCCCAGTTTGTGAGATGACCTGCCATGTGAGTTACTTAATAGCGTGGGGGCTGGCTCTGGTCATAGGGATGGTAAGCAAAATTAAAAGAAAACGAACAGCATAGAGGCGGGTTCTCTGGATCTCGGGACGTGCTGGAGTGGAGCATCCTCTAGGATGAGCTGGAGGAGCGATGAGGTCATCCATGGTCCCTTTCTTTCCTTGGGCTGCAGGGGCACCTGCAAAAGAAAGGATTTGTATCTCAGGGCTAGTTCCTGGACCCAAGATTATTATTTATTTTATGGGCATTTTTAACAGAGTAAGGTTTAATTAACCTTTCAGGCAACCAGCGGGCCCCATTTTCCTTGGTGTCATAGATGCATGCGGACCCTTTTCCCTAGATTAGCACTGGGTCTGGGCCGTTCCATTTACTAGTGATGGGATCTCTCCATAAAACTTGGGCATAGCCTTGGCGAGTTTCTGGGTGTCAGTGCCCTTCGGCTGCAGATTTTCCCAAGCCATCTAAAGTTAAGAAATTTAACACAAAGAGGGCATGTGCAAGCAACATTTTTTTGGTTCCCCTTGGTGGGAAACAAGGTTTCTTGTGAGCTGAGTTTACAAATGGTATTCTTTAAGGTTTGGAGAGCCCGTTCCACAATGCCTTGTCCCTGTGGGTTATAGGGTATTCCAGCGACATGCTTTATCCCCAATTGTAAGCAGAATTGCTTAAATTTATTGCTAGTATACCTTGGGCCATTATCAGTTTTTATGCATTTTGACTGTCCCAGTACAGTGAAAACATGTAGCATATGATTGATGACATCCTTAGTGGCCTCCCCACTGTGAGCAGAGGTGCTGATAAACCTGCTGGGGATGGCTACAGGCGAGGGCAGCCCTGGTTGCAACGCCCCCATGGGCATCATAGTTTTGTTAACTTCTCTAAGATCCTGTAATAACCTCCACTTTCCAGTCCTTTTCTTGATGACAAAAATAGGAGTATTCCATGGGGAGGTAGAGGGTTCGAGATGCCCTTGATCTAACTGTTCCTGCACTAACTGAAGGGCAGCTTGGACCTTCTTTTGAGGCAGGGACCACTGGTCTATCCACACCGGGTCATCTGACTTCCATGTTATTTTGTCGGCGTGGTGTGCAGGGAGAGCAGTGGTCCTTAGGAAAAAAGGTCCATAGATCCCGCACCCAATCCTTTTCTGTCTAACTTTGACTTGGTAATAATAGGTTGCGTGGGCCCTTGTTCATGCCTCCCCAGACCTTTTCCTGGCAAGAAGCCTGTTTTTAACATCATTTGGGTCACTTTGTCGTTAGGGCTCATCATGATGACCCCCATCTGAGTCATAATGTCACGGCCCCACAGATTGACTGGCAATCCCTCCACCACAAAAGGCTTTACTGTCCCTGTGTTTCCCTCGGGATCCTTCCATTGTAATATTTTTGAACTTTGAAGGGTATTCTGTGTCTGCCCTATCCCTTTTAGATGGGTGGCTGTGGGTTCTAAAGGCCATGCGGCGGGCCAGTGTCCTCTCGAGATAACAGTAGCATCAGCGCCAGTATCAAGAAGGCCAAGGAAGGGTTTCCCATCTAACAGAAGTTTTATAGTGGATCGGCTTTCAGTCAGTTGCTGCACCCAGAATATGTCGGATGAGCCGGGACGGGAGGAACCACGGAAGGAATGTTTATGTTGAAATTCCCCGGTTAATGGGAGAGGCAGGGCCTGAGCTATTCGTTGACCCATGGGAATAGTAACTGGGCCTCGAGAGGCTGAAGCCAAGAATTTTATTTCTCTGTGGTAGTAGCCATCGACTATGGACGGGGTGATTGTGAGCCCCTGTATTGAACTGGAAGCTCGGCCGATGACAAGGAAGAACATGCCGGGTGGGGGAGGACCGAAAATCCCAGTTTCTATTACTACTGTTCCCTCTTCTGGAGTTACAATTCGGGTGGCGGAGGAACAGAGGTCCAGTCCTGTGCTGCCTGGGGTGGCTCTAGATAGGCCTGAGCAAGGTGAGTTAGACTGCCCTGGGGACATGTAGTCCCCTGTTGCTGATGACTGGTAAAAGGGTTGTTGTTGGCCCTCAACTGAAGTGGGGATGGCCCCTGAGGAGGAGGGCCCCGGACCGGGGCCCCCAGCCCGTTTCCCTGGACCGCAGGCAGGGGTTGGCCATTACTGTCATATTTGGAGCGACAATCAGTAGCCCAGTGCCGTCCCCACCTACATCGGGGGCATAACCCTGGGGCAGGACTGTGAGGGTCAGAGTTGGGGAAAGAAGACCCAGGATTGGAAGCATGGAGATCTGGTCTGGCGTTGGTGGGACAATGGCGAGCGAAGTGGCCTGGGGCTCCACATCGGAAACAATTCCTGGCTCCTCCTGACTTCCCGGCCATGGGCTGAAGGACAGCGCCTATGGCTAGATTGATGGATTTTGAAATTTTGTGTTCAAAAGAGTCTACTTCACTACACAGCTTAATCATGCCATTAAGGTCCATTGTTTTAGTTTTGCCCCTCAAGGCAGCTCTGCAAGCTGCAATGGCATTCTCTAAAGCCAGTTGTTTAACCATAATGTTTTCAATACCATCCTCTCCCAAAATCCGCTCAACGGCTTCTAATAGTCTGGCCACAAATTGAGCATAAGGCTCATTAGCTGCCTGTATTATCTTGGACAGTGAGGTACTGGCCAACCCCATGGAGGGGATGGCCCTCCATGCCGCTAGGGCTGCCTGGGAGGTTTGTGCCAAGAGTCCTACCGGCAAGCCTCTCTGTTTACTTTCTGCAGTGAAATTGCCTCGCCCTTTCAGTTTGTCTACGGACCAGGAGGCCATCTGCAGGCTGCATTTATTTAATGCAGCCTGCATTTCAGCTGTCTATAAATTCCGCCTTCCAGGTCAAATACTGACTGTGGTTCAAGACTGATTGGACAATTTTATTCCATTCACAGGGGAGGAGACTGCCTCCTTGTCCAAGTCCTTCCAGGACAGAAATTGTAAATGGGGCATTAATGCCATAATTTTTAACAGCTTTATGTAAATCCTTTAGGTCTTTAAGTTTTAGTTTCTTAAATGTGTGGGAGTCCGGAGAGCCTGTCATCGGCCAGTTCATCTTCAGCTTCCTCCTCTGAGCCCAAAACCGCAATATCAGTCTCCCCACTATCTCCCTCTATGTCCCCTCCTTCCTGGTCATAGGACGAGTCTGGCTGTTCTGTTGGTTCCTCTGTTTCCCCTGAATGTCCCGCCTCCCCAGCACTTCGAGGCTGACTAGTCGAGCAAGTCATTACTGGAAAGGAGAGAGATACTGTGGGCGCCCGCCTCTGAGTACCCTGACTTTTTATGCTTACTTTAGGAGGTGAGGCTGTTTCGGTGAGGTCGGCCTGTAGAGTTTGAATCTGGTGGGTGAGGTCCTTAAGCTCTCTTTTTAATGCAAGGACCTCCTTTAGACTATGGACTTGACCTAAGAGAGATTCCTTGGTGGCAAGCAGGCTCCGGACCCCGGGTAATGAAGAAGGAGGGTCCAAGGAGAGAGAAGAGACAAACTCAGGCGGAGGAGGGGGAGACCATTGCAAGACAGGAAGGGGAGGTCATTGCAAGACTTTTGACTCTCTGGTAGCCGGGAGGCACCTTGTGAGGGCCGGTAAAGTCTGAAACCCAGGTGGATCGTACCTTTCCCTTTCATAGCGGGCTGCCTCCTCCTCTAAACTGGCCTTCGAGGCGGGGTCCAGCCAATCATCACCCCTATCTCTGTGAATAACAGGATACAGAGACTTAACTGGGGGGGAGGCCTGATTAAAGGGGGATCCAAGTCCTTTTCCAATACGGGCTCATCTATTAAAGAAGGAGTACGGGAGCCAGCCTTCCCTGTTGCCTCGTTAATGAGATTATTTTTACTTTCACTTTTACCATCGGTTTTGCCCTGTCTGTGTTGGCTGCAACACTAATTTTTTTATTTTCCTGACCTACCTTATTTATGGCTGCGGCATTAACTTTCTCATTTTTCTGACTTGCCTTATTTGAAGCTATTATACCCTTTTTTTCTTCTAGATAGGATACCTCATCTAACAAGTCCTCTGCGAGTGCTAATAAATGAGACACTTTACCATCCTTTTCTGAATCTTTTAAGAGATCTCTTATTACTCCATAAAAACTAAAAAATGCATCGGGGATATTTTCCCCCTCTCTGAGCATATTATTAATATCTTTTCCAACTTTATTCCAAGTCAGAGGGTGAATGCCCGGGCCATTGATGAACAGTCAGGGACATTTTTCCTCCACAAAAGAGAAAAATTTTATCAAGTCTTTCTTTTTTACTCTTATTCCCCTCTCCCTGAGACTATCCTTCATCTCCCTTATGAAGAGAGCTTCTTTAGACAAAACTTTGCCCATGGCTTATGGGACGACAAGTCTTACCTCAAGGTAGCCCGTGTCGCACGAGTGATGCTGTCCGGGCGCCTCTACCAAAATGTGTGTGTCCGGCCGGACCTTCTTTTCGTCTGTCGTCCGGTGGGTCACCGTGCCTCAAGCCACCACGTTGGGCGCCACTTGACCCGTCCAGCAGGCCAGGTTATTCATGGGTCTCGAGGAGGGAACCACCTGAAAGCCAATGGGGGCGAGAGGGAAAGGGAGCCAGGCGCATTAAAGAAAGACAGAGTCAGTCTGAGTCACGTCAAGGCTCCATTTATTGACTGGGTGCTGAGGCTTATATGCAGGGCTTCATGCAGGGAGGGGAAGCAGAGAAAGGAGAGTGGAAAATTTTCAGAAGAAGTTAGGGTGGTCGAGGCGAGGTCTCTTTGGACCCAGGCTCTGCAGCTGGCCGATTACTGTTCGAGGCCTTATCTAACATATATTTTTGTGGTTAGGCCAAGGTTGTCCTGTTTTGCAAGACTTGCAGTTAGCCAAGGACGTCTTGTTTTGCAAGACTCCAAGCAGGAAATTCCAAACATAACATTCCTGGGTGAAACAGTCCTGGGTCAGTCTCCAACACCGTAGGAAGCCAGCTATTCCTAGGTAAGACAGAATTTCCTGTTTAGTAGAAGGGACTGCAAGAGACTGGATTAGATGCTTTCTGTCTACAGTAATAGCCTTGTGGGTTGGGGTAATGGTTAGACCCAAATAGGTGACCTGGGGAATGGATAGCTGAACTTTAGAAGGGGATACCCTGTAACCTAGGCTGGATAAAAAATTTAGGAGAGCAGAGGTGTTAGCTTGGCTAACTTGTAAGGATGGGCTGCAGAGTAAAATTTCATCTATATACTGTATTAGTTTAGAGCCAGGGAGAGACAGAGAAAGCAGGTCAGAGGCCAGAACCTGACCAAATAGGTGTGGACTGTCTCTGAATCCCTGTGGCAGAACAGTCCAGGTCAGCTGTGTAGACCAGTGAGTGTCAGGGTCAGTCTAGGTGAAAGCAAAGATATTTTGAGACTGAGGACTGAGAGGAATAGAAAAGAAGTCATCCTTGAGATCTAGAACTGAGAAGTGAGAGGTTCCTGATGGGACAATGGACAGGAGAGTATAAAGGTTAGGCACTACCGGATGGAGGGGGACCACTGCAGAGTTAATGAGCCGGAGGTCTTGAACCAGGTGGTAGGTTCCATTAGACCTTTTAACTGCAAGTATGGGGGTGTTAAAAGGCGAAGAGGTTGGGCAGAGCAGCTTTTTCCTGAGAAGGTCAGAAATGATAGGCTTAAGTCCTCTTAGGCTCTGAAGTGAGAGAGGGTACTGAGCTTGTGTGATATATCTGGTAGGGTCCTGTAACTGGATAGTAATAGGCTGACGGTGCCTAGTGATGGAAGGGTTCTAGGTATCCCAGACTTTTGGGACTACCTGAGAGGCTGGCAAGGGAAAAGAACTGTTAGAGTCAGTAGAGTGGGTGGCTAGGAGAAGAAGAAAAGGAGCTGCTGGTGAGTGTGGGGTGAGGCGAATGTGGGGAGTAAAAGAAATGGATGCTCCTACATTAGCTAGAAGATCCTTTCCTGTTAGATGCACAGGGCAGGTTGGCACCACTAAGAAAGTGTGTGTGAGAGGGATGCCTCTAAAAATGCAATTAAGTGGTGGTGTCTGATGAGGTAGATAAGGCTGTCCCCCAACCCCAACAATAGGAAGATGAGAAGGAGAAGTAGGCCCTCAAAACTCTCTCAGGACACAATAGGTAGCTCTGGTGTAAAAATGGAGTGAGATGAGGCACCCAGTTGTTTTTATCACTACCCTAGGTTCCCTGTGTGAGATGGGAATGGCCAGGTTAGGAACTGGGCATCGTCAGTCATCACTGTAGGCCAAGCCTAGAAAGTTAGCCAAAGGGTGGTCTGCATCTTGCATTCCTATGCCACTAGGTACATTAGGACAGTCAGCTGACCAGTGACCATTTTGGCAACATTTTGGGCAAGGCCCAACTGGTGCCCTTGGCGGGGCAGTGGAGCAAGCCTGGGCCCAATGGGCATCTTTCCCACACTTGAAACAGGGACCAGGTGGCTTTGGGGGAGCTGGTCGGATAGTGTGTGCCAGCATCTGGCATTTATTTTTTTGGGAGCATGGGTATAACTTGAATGCTACCACTAGCACATCTGCCTGTGGGGTCAGAGGGCCATTCTCTAAGTGTTTAAGTTTTGCCCTTATGTTGGGGAAGCTCTGTGAGACAAAGTGGGTCATTAGGAGCTGCCTGCCCTCAGGGCTCTCAGGACCTAAGCTAGAGAACTGAAGGAAAGCCTTGGTGAGACGTTCTAAGAATTGAGAAGGATTTTTGTCCTTATCTTGAATTATCATTTTTCATTTTTCATAGTTTACTGGTTTTACGGCAGTCTTACGGAGGCCTGTCAGGAGACAGGTAATAAACCTATCTCTGGATAGACAGCCACCCTAGGTGTTATAGTCCCAGTGTGGTTCTTGGTCAGGAACCACCTCAGCTCTTGGAGGATGTGAGGGGTTAGTCTGGTGAACCTCATCTGCATGAGTCCTAGCCTGCTCCCACACCCGCCTGTTCTTCTCAGGAAGCAGATTATCAGCAAGTATCATGTATATGTCATGAAAGGTGAGACTATAAGACTGAGTTATATATTGAAATGGTTTAATAAAGGAAGCAGAATTAGAGGTATAAGAACCCAGTTTCTTTTCAATCTGAGAGAGTTCTGCGAAGAGAGAATGGAACATGGACCTTAATCAGTCCATCCACACCAGCCACCACTCTCAAAGGGAGAATGGTTGGCGGGTTTGAATGGCTGAGGTCAGGCCCTTTAGCAGCAGTCTGAGAGCCAGTAGCAGGAGGAGTAAAG
>CABHPQ010106381.1:0-19839 GCA_902168405.1 Peromyscus aztecus
CCAGGTGGATGCTGGGAACCAAAGCCAGATCCTTTGCAATAATAACCAGTACTCAGAACTGCTAAGCTGCGTCTCTAGCCCTGATTATATTCTTTTCCATCTGAACCGTATTAGCTCTTTTCCTAGATCAGATAGGCATCATAATAGTGTATGTGGGTGTAACGTCTAATATTCCTGTTATGTCTCTGATTACTATTGATTTTTGTCTCCTCTTAACATAAACCGTGGTCTTTAGGTAGTGGATATTTAGAGTTTCTCTCTATAAATATAAATAATTCATATAATTGAATATACTATGGTTTCCTAAACCTTAATTCTTTTCTAGCACCAAATATCTCCCAGATCCTAAGAGAACATAGTTCTTGGTAGCTATTTTAGAGTGGTGGTGATTAGGTTAATAAAAGGAGAAGCATATAAGGAATGAAATATGGAAACTCTATATGAGGAGAGACAGACATGGTGAGGAACTATAGCAGACTAGGAGTGATCCAGCTCCTCCATAGCCCACTCCCAGGGTCCAGGAAGAATCTATGACCAGCTGATAATCTAATCTTTGATGATATTAAATGAAGCTATGTACACAAAACACTTTAGTCCATATACTTTACTCTTCTGAGTCAGTTCTCTGTCTACACATCTTCTTTTCTGCTCTCATGCTTAAATCCTCCCTATCCCTTTTCCTCTTGTCCTATCCTAGTTCTAACTAAGCTCTTTTTAGCCTCATCCTCATCTTTATCTTCATTTCTCTCCATCTTGGTCCTACCTTTTCTCTCCTGGAACCAGTCTCTGTCTTCTTCCCCACAGCCTGACTCCTACAATCCAATACAAAAGCTTCCAAGAACCCTATAACAGCTGTGAAAGATTGCTTCATTTACAGCCCTAAAGGGGATTGAATAGAGGAGGTGGGGTCAGATAAGGCCTGGAATAAGTCAGAAAGGGAATTTATGTGCTCAAAATATATTCTTTGAAAGAATAAATATCAGATCTAAAAAGTGTTCCAACCTGTGATATTTCAGATAGTTGTTGGTGTTGAATTCTTCTCTTTGGACTTTCAATGTCAAATAGCAAGGACCTGAAATTGAGGAAAGTGTAGAAGAATTGGTGTATCTTGAAAGTACACTTCTGGAGGTAGTGGTGATGAGGGGACTTGTCAGTAGGTAGCATTATCAACATTTGATGATCCTAATAAAGTCACATATCAAACACAAAAGCTTAAACTGCTTTAATATGTAGAAATCTTTAAACTGTCTTATCTTAATATGGAAATATCTATCTCACTGCTCAACATTTTAAGAAGTCAGACACCTAATTTGAATTTCAAATAAGGTACCTGTTATGTAGATGTTGTTTTTGACTCGGGTTTCATAAAGAATTGCACAATGAGAGACACTAGTGAGTGAGAATAGGCTAATGCACTACTGACCACTAACTGAAGATATACTGTTGTGTCAACAGAAAATGAAAGCATCACTGCCCAATTCTGGATTACTAGGACAGGTTGCAGAAACATGGGCTTGGTCAGCAAATGCATTCATGAACAGGAATGTATGGTGATATTTTATTTGTGCTGAAATGTGATTTTATTTGTACATTAATAAATAAAGTTGCCTGGGGGTTAGAGCTAATAGCAAGCCATTTAGCAAAAGTCTGGCAGTGGTAGCACATGCCTTTAATCGGATCACATGACCGGCAGAGTCTGTGTGTTCAAGGACACAGCCAGCATGGTGACACACACCTTTAATCCAAGTACCAACCATAGAGACCTGGAGGTCTGTATAGACAGGCAGTGATGAGGAAGTCATGTGGTTGGGTTTAGCACAAATGAGAAGGCAGAACAGAAAGGCAATAAAAAGATGGGTCACGCAGGAGAAGGTCTCTTTCTCAGGGGAAGGACGACAGTGACAGCGAGGGGTGAGGCGGTCTTAGCTCTTGGCTGCTGCTCGATCTCTGGGCCTTTAACTCTGCATTTGGCTCTGTGTTTCTCATTTAATAAGACCATTTAGAATTACATCTACAGGAATGTTTCCATTTTGTATACTTTTTGTCTCACAATGGCTTTGTTTAGGTTTTTTTTTTGACTTACTGGTCTTTTGCCTGTATCCATTCTTTGTGTGAGTGTGTGTGTGTGTGTGTGTGTGTGTGTGTGTGTGTGTGTGTGTGTGGTATTGTTCTTTTCTTTGTTTCTTTTTCAGTTTTTTTGTCTGCTTTCTTTTAAAAAGAGATGAAAATAAAGATTGTGGTGTTGACTATGGCTTGCTCTGCTTCTCTGATCTTTCAGCTTTTACCCCAATATCTGGCTCAGGGTTTTTCATTATGAGACATTAGATTTTGACAACAGGGTAGGGCATTATGATTCCCTCTTCCCTAATTTATTTGTGTGTGAGGATATTTCTTAGGTAGGACATCCTGGGTTGTATAAAATGGACATAAGCAACTGAGAGTTAACATCTCTCATTGCTTTCTCTCTGTGTCCTGTGTGTGGGCTTGTGATAAACTTCTGTACTCTCCTGAAGATGTGGCTTCCTTGCCAACATGAAATTTGTTCTTTTTAAAAATGTATTTATTTTATGTGTTCAGGTGTTTTTGCTTACATGTGTTTGTATCTCCTGTGTGGCTGATGCACTAGAATTTAAGAAAAAGGCATCAAGTCCATTAGTGCTGCATTTTAAAGTGTTGAAAGCCTCCACATTAGTGCAGAGAATTAAATATATTTCCTCTAGAAAAACAGCCAGTGCTCTTATCCCAGGAGCTATCTTTCCAGGCCTTGATATGTATTCTTGAACTGTGAGCCAAAAAAAAATCTTACATCACTTTTGTGAGTGTAGATGAAACTATAAACAGTCTTAGTAGATAAGAAACACAGAGCCAAATACAGAGGTAAATAGTCAAAGAGATCAGAGAGCCACGATTACCTTATGTTACCACCTTGCCGCTGTTGCTTCCCCAAAGAGAGAGAGACTTTCTTCCTGCCTGACTTTTGTTTTTATTTCCTTTCTGTTCTGCCTTTTCATTGGCTCTAAACCCAACCACATGACTCCCTTGTCACTGCCTGTCTACACAGATCTCCAGGTCTCTATGGTTGGTACTGGGATAAAAGGCTCAGATCACCAGACTTGGCTGTGTCCTTGACCACAGAGATTCTTCCTGACATGTGATCAGGTTAAGGGTGTGGGCTACCACTGCCTGGCTGCTGTTCCTGGCTCGCAGGCAAACTTTATTTATTAACATAAAAATAAAATCACATTTCCGCACAAATAAAATATTGCCATATGTGAGGGTATTTTATCATAGCAACAGGAAAAGTAACTAAGCTAAGGAGACTGTAGGGTAAACAAATAGAAAGAAACATGCTTTGGATGCTAATTACACTGAAGATGCTTCTTTCCTGGGACTTCTATGCATGAGAATCCTGTCCTCGTGGCAAATCTCTTGGTAGTCCTTCTTGAACATTCAATATCGTAACACCAATTTGGGCACATCTTAGTGACTCCACTCTCCTGCATCTCTCAAATGTACATCTATCACATTCATTTCTACATACTTTTGCCTTCTCCTTACCTTACCTGCTCTCCTCTGACCTAAATATAGCCATGGAAAATTGTATTCTCCTTGGAGCTGGGGCAGATTTGGTGATGGTAATATATGGCAGAGAACATAGAACTTTAATGAGTCAAATGAGCATTTCTTAGGGTGTTGATCTCCAGTTTTGAAAAGGATGGGTTATGTGAAGAGAGGACAGAAAGATTGGGCTAGTATCCTGAAGCTCTAAAGAATATCACAAAATATGTACAATGCACACAGAGCTAGGAAGGGAGCTCAGGGAACTGAGAAGATTCTCAATATTGAATGGCTTTGATTAAAATAACTTGGTAGAGCACTGATGAATGGAAGAACACAAGATTGCTTATTTGGGGGTTTAAAGTGATTTTTATGTTCACTTCAAGAGCAGTACCAGATCAAAGATGAAATGAGTAAAATACATATAACTCATGAAAGAAGATATAAAGCTAGTTGTTTTTCTAATTATTTAATAGACTTTTTGCTTTGGGTGATGGCTATGTACATAAAATGCATTTGAAAGTGTAAAATCTAATACAAAGCTCCACTTCCTTCCATTCTAACTGTAGAAGTTCACTCACTTGTGTAGACTTTGTTTATGGCTAATTTTGACATGCAATGCTTATCTGCAAATTTTTTCATGATAAAGTTTAGAATTTTCTTTTTTAAATGCCTATGAAAGTATAAGGCTTCTATAAATTTCTGGGATTATTTTAGAAAATCAATTACCATTCTTAATAGGAATGTACCCAAGACAAGCAGGAACAGGGACAGGGAGTGATAAAAGCAACACAACAAATACACTGAAACTGTTCTTTGACCCACAGAAAGAAACATGTTATATGAAAGCAGGTCTATTTTGCTCCTCTCTGTCCTGAATACATGAGCACCCTTGTGCTTATGCTGAGTCCCTGAGATGAGCCCAGCCAACCCTGTAGATGGCTCCAGCCCCACATAACCCTGCTGATTTGCATGTGGTCAGAGCACAGCCCACTACTACTATGAGGATTTCTTCAGAGGGTGTTGACTCCAGGTGCAGAAGTCATTCTCAGTGAGGATACAGCATCAACATTAGGGTCCTTGGTGAGATCCTGGGGCTGCTGCTGCTCTGCTTTTCAGGTAAGGAAGACAGACATGGAGAACAGTATGGTGAGTGCTGCCTGACTTTTTATAGAAGGTATGTCATAATATGGTTAACACCATATGTTTTTGTGTATTTCAAACCACAGGTGTGAGATGTGATATCCAGATGACCCAGTCTCCATCTACTCTGTCTGCATCTATTGGAGACAGAGTCACCATCACTTGCCATGCCAGCCAGAACATTAACAGTTGGTTAGCCTGGCACCAGCAGAAACCAGGGAATGCTCCTAAACCCTTAATCTATAAGACATCCAGCTTGCATACGGGGGTCCCATTAAGGTTCAGTGGCAGTGGATCTGGGACAGATTACTCTCTCACAATCAGCAACCTGCAGCCTGAAGACATTGCCACTTATTATTGTCAACAGAGCCGCAGAACTCCTCTCACAGTGATACAAGTCATAACACAAACCTCTCAGGAGCGCAGTGAAGTAAGACTGAGCTGCCTCAGCTGCTCATCTTAGGGCTTGCACCTGCTAATATTTTGTTATAATACTGCCTTGAACTTTGAAGGTCACTGGGGGGAGTGTAGAGAATTGTCAGTGTGGCCCTTCTGCTCTTAACCTTCATCTCGGGCCCAAGAGCACAGACAGATCAAAATACCTCACAATTTTCTTAAAAGTATTTTCTCTTATGTTTGAGTGATCCTAGCTCTGCTATCTTTGCAATTCATACAGCAACATGACACCTCTAACAATACCTCAAGAAAGATTATTTTAATTCATGGACCTACAATCCAGATAACAACACCTCACAGTCTGTGGCATGCTGTTTTGATGCTGCAGTATCTCCTAAAGCTTGCATTTCAAATACCTGACTCCAGTTCTGGATATGATTATGGTGGATTCCAGAATCCTTAGTTGTATGTGCCCAAGCTGGAGGAGGTAGACCAATGGGGACAGACTCTTGAGTGTATATTATCTCTGGATGTTTCAAACATAACTCTTGCTTTCAGACCCACCACATTGTTAATACAGTGACTCCAAATGCCTTCCCTCAATTTATTGCCTGAAAGCTCTGAAAAGCTAACCCAAAATAAATCTATGCTTTTAAAATTGTTTTTACCAGATATTTTCATTATGGCGATGCAAGGTCACTAACTATTATTTTAAGGAAGTTGAAATTAGAGGTAGGGGGTTTTTAGTGTTCATTCACAGTACGTCAGTCCACACCATGCTTTCTCCAGACATGTCAAGGAAACAAAAGGTTGGAGTATTGATGTTCATTGTTCCCAGAAACAGAACACTGATGGTTTTCCATCTCCTACCTTATCAGCCCATGGAGCTGTATGCCAATGATTAAGACTTTCAAGTTGTATAACAGGACTGTAATTGAGGATATTAGAGAAAATGGAGAAATACAATATTGGAAGTACCAGTTGTGAGGAGAGTTCACAGTAGATGATTTAACGAGTCAAGGCTCCTTATTAAGTCACATAGTGAGAAGAAAAGGAGGAATGACATTGATTGCATGGCAGTCTTGTAAATCTTTCCATTTCCTTAATATGCAAATTAGTTGGTACTCAAAAAAGAAGGCAAAGAGCTCATTTTTATTTTTAATTAGCTGCCTGTTTATATACATTAAAAGCTGTTTATGAACTATTTTAGCCAATAATTTACTTTCTGCTATGATTTCCCATAGCATTGCTCAGTTAGCAGCCTTTTAATGAAAATTGAGAATCAAAATATGAGAATGTAGTATCAACCAACAATTATAAGCAGATGCAGGGATAGAAGTGAGGACTGTAGAATCACCATTATCATTCCATTGGGCTATGGGAACATGTTTCAGAAGCAAATGTTCAGCTACCTTGAATTTTCATTAACAAGAGGGCTTGGGCTTCTAGGGAATAGTCAGAATCTACCTTACATTTAGAAGCAACATTGCTGATCATCTGATACCATCTTATATAAGCCAGTAAATGTATATAACACAGATTCCACATTTCTGTGTTTAAATTCCTTTTCATATATTGAGTGCCTTCATTTTGCTATATAACTCCAACTGATGATGCAGTGCAGATGCCTAATACACATGGACCTATGTGCTTATGAAATGATGAGCAGAATACTTGTTTCTGTGCTACTGGAGCAGAAGAGAATGACACAATGTTGGGCTGCTGCTTCTACCAAAACCTAACAGCAAACTCTAAAACCAGGTTGCATTTGAAAATATTCTCAGCAGATGTACGATAGATCAGTTCAGGAGCAGTAGCAGCCATCCAGCTTCCCTTTACTGTGTCTCTGAGTGGCTTATTTTCTGACTTGCATCACTGTGGGAAGGATACTCCAATAGAGCTGACAGTAGTAAGTGGCAACACCTTCAGACTCCAGGCTCCTAATGATGAAGGTAAAATCAGTCCACTGCCACTATATCTCAATGGGAACAAATCTTCCAATGTGGATGCACCATAGTGTAGGAGCTTAGGGGATTTTCCTGGTTTCTGCTGATATACTATGCTGACCAGCAAGAAAATTTACCTTTTCCTCTCAGATTTGCAGACAAGAATGGTCGATTATAGAGTATCTACATGTCACATCTCAAAAGAGACATTAAAAATACAAATCAAATACCCACAGGATTTAAATGAGAAATTCCTTGCGCTACCAGATCTCTTACAGTAACTGATAAGTAATTATTGTTTTCTTTTCTTTTTTTTTTTTTAACAGAGGCAAAGAAGCGTCAACTCAAGAAACTGAGTGAGAGTCTCATGTCTGTTTCCTGACCGTAAATGAAGCTATCAGTGTGTGACCAAACTTTGACAGAAGTCCTCGTGCCTGAGGGCTGGGCTATGGTACATGCAAATCAGCAGCGGCTTGTTAGAGCTGGGCACAGCTACAGACCTGGCTCATTTCAATAATCATCCCATCCTAGTGTCTGCAGGGGTCCTAGACTAGAAATGTGATGCACATTTTTCTACAAAAGTTAAATGTTAATCACGAGTCCTGAGAACAGCACGGTGTTTTGAATATCTCTGGTTTCATTACATGCTTTACTTGCTGCTGTCCCATTTGGATGGAGTCATCCACCACAGCATAGTCTCAGAAGTGCAAGGATGCTCACAGGCTCTTTTCATTGTTGGCTTACTGTCTTTGTTGTTCCATTTCCTGTAATACTTGGTATGGAATAGAAGCTCAACAAAAACAATCACAACAAGGAGAGATCTTTTCTCCAAAACAGTGGAAAATGGACTGAGCTTTCTTACATTGTATCTCTCCTGCTTTGCCTTCTTCTTGTGACTTAGACCCCTGTCCTGCCATCCCCTTCCCTGAAGATAGCTATCTTCCCCTCTTCCTGATCTAGCAAGAAGGAATACAGGGATACTGTTTCTTAGGCCTGGCTCCAGTATTTTATCCACCTAGTGCTTCCTGATCTAAATTTGCTACTTTCTCCCTTTCCTGCCTCATATTAATTTTCATTCAAGTTCTCTTTGTTGGAAAATATAAAAAGAACAAAGTGAAAGATATGCTGAGTCTTGAAGAGGGAGGTTCCAAGAGCACAGAACAAAAAATCTGTCTGCAGTTAACCCTGAATCTGGATGTGGCCTTCTGCCTTGCTCTCATGCTTCCCTGAGATATACTCTATAGTATGTGCCAGGCAATTGTGTTTAAATTAACTTGTTCTCAGGAATATCTGAGAAACAGATTTTATAACAGAAGTGTTAATATTTAGTATGTGCTCCTTATTCACTTGTTTCTGATTTTGTTTCCTATCATGTTCTTCTGAACTCAACCTTCCTTGGATCACTGCCATCTTTGTTGCATTTATGTATAAAAAGTATACTGAAACTGAAGCAAAGCTGTCTACAGCTTTAGGCTATTGTCAGCATTATTATTATTATTATTATTATTATTATTATTATTATTAATTATTTTGACTCCTTTCATCCTCAGGTTCCCCCTGCTTTTACAGGATAAAATGCACAAGTAGCACCTGAACAGGGACCTGAAAACCCTCTGAAGAAAGGATATGGAGACCTTTGCAGAAAGAGATAAACAGAAATAATGGTGAAGAATCAGGTAAGCCTATACCTTATATTGACTAGTGCATCATTTTTTAAAAACAGAGCAGTACTTAAGTCTCTATGGCACAATTGCTAGATTGTGGAAATGCTGCACGGGAGTATACTCCTTGGTTTCCTGATGAAGGGATATTAGATGTAGGTTTGGGAGAGAAGAAAAAAACAGAACGTCCAAAAGCTCATCCGCAGGGTGAAAAAAAGCATTCTAATAAAAATTTGGACCACATGGATACAGGACTAGGTGTTTTCATTGTAATACATGGAGAGGATGAGAGCACGAATGCTGAGGAAAAGATGACAGCTTCTTCACACGAGTATGAAACTTTATAACAAATAAAAGAAGCAAAGAAGGAGGTTTTCGTAGAATGGACCAAACAGAAAGTAAAAACTGTTGTTGCAGACCTACAGCCTGAAGCTCCTTCTCCTCCACAGCCTCCAGGGTCATAGCCTCTTCTCCCAGATGAGGCAGATTGAGAAGACTTTGGAAATCTGAAAGATCGGGAATTTGAAGAATTCCCTGTACCTCCTAGAGCATTATTCTCCTCTAAAGATGATATATATATAATATATATATTATATATATAAAACATTGTATATTTAAAAGTTATTTCAACAGATACATAAACATTGCTACTGATTCCACCCAAATGAATGTGCAATTCTTAATTGTAAAACATGGAACCAGGGTGTAAAAGCCTTTAAAGTCTCAGAAAAGAGAAGATGGCTTTTCTATACCTGTATGGTCTCTATGTTCCCTTTTATCTCAAGCTTCAAAGCCATCAACAATTAAAAAAATAAATAATAAAAAAGACAGATACTGAAATATTTAGAACAAGAGACACTAATGATAGTTATATGTCTTCTGCTGATGTCTTTTCTCAAACTTCACCTCCCTTCCCCAACTGTGAGGGTCCTAGAGAATTCCCACAAATGACCACCATCCAAGTGTGCAATCAGCAAGAATGCTCATTATCTCAAGAAAGATTCCAGTTTACTGGGACTGACCATCCCAGCAAAGGTAAAATGGCAACAACCCTAAGAGGAGTTAGCAGGCTCCTTTTAAAATAGCCAAGGGGCATTCCTAGGGCAGTTAGGTCATTTTACATATGATTGGCTTAAGCAAGTGGCAATCATACTAGTTTGTTCTAATTGGCTAGCACTAGTTAGAGGCTGGTCATGGTCACAGTTTTCCATTTGGCTGCAGGCCTGTACAAGTCCCAGGCTTTGTCTTTGAGCTGCTGTGGAGGCTGGCTGGCCTAGTATTCACTGACTGTGGAGGCTGACTCAGTGGCCCAGGTTAGTGAGTCCTATCTCCCTTGTTCCTGTGATCAGGGGCACCAATGACTAATTGCCTTTTGTTGGTGGCTCTTTCAGAAACCGATTGCTCAGGCTCAGGAAACTACAATTGAGGCCTGATCTCTGAGAGAAGACCAAGCAGCCTGTTATGGCATCTGCTCGGTCCTCTCACCAACAATGCTAAAAGTTTCTTTTGAACAAAAGAAAACAAATATCTGTCAATTTAAGGATAGAGCCACAAACATGAACCAGTCAAATAAATATTCAAGCTTTATTTTATACAAATATCAATAATGAATCTATAAGTTCTAAATCAGATGATAAAATAGTGTCTGAAAGTCAATATAAAGAATTAATCACAAAATTAAACTATTAGCTGCTAATATGCACATTTATGAGATAAGCAAGGAAATAATATAAATATTTCTACAGATATAATCAGGGAATGCCCTGCTGACATTTGGGTAGGCAACTCCCCACACTGGGAGACCCTCTATTGTCAGTGAGCTGCTTTGGATAAATGAGAGTATGATGGCCATTTGTATTTGTTCAGGCAAGAAGATTCCTAATCTCAACTCCCTCAAAACTGTACTCCTCTCCTTTTGTGTTTGTCTGTGTGTTCAGATTTTGTTGCAGTTCTGTCTGTCAGCTCCCTCCAGAAACTTGCTCAGTTTCTGTCTCTCTCATTCACTTGATGAAACCTGCTGTTTAAATCCCACAAAATCTCATTTCTGAACTTTTCTTTGTTCTGTCTCTGCCTTGGTCCCTAACTCTGGTCTCTGAATCAGTTTTATAGGGATTCAGATATGTTCTAGGTATGGATAGTATCAAGTTGTACTCTTTTACTTTATTAAAAAGATTGCTCTGGAGCTGGATTACGGCTTAGCCTGTCATGACCCACGCATGCTTCTTTATATAGTTTCCTCCAATCTCTGTCCTGCATCAAAAGGAAATTTTACCCTATTACAAAAAAGAAAGAGAGCAAAACAAAACAACTGAGGAAAAGATACTGTGTACTTTGAAACAATTAGAAAATAGACAACTTCCAATAAAAATTATTGTTGCTTATCTCACCCTCCTTTTCTTTTATTATACAAAATATAATATAAATATATTAACTTAGACATTTATATCATATAAATATAAAATATAAACTTATGTTCTCAAGTATTTTTAAGTTTGTTGCATATCATTAAAAATCTGTAAAATAAATAACAAAAAGTTAAATAAAAAACTTCTTAGTCCTGTTATACCCCCTGTGTATCATTGTATTTCTTATTTAAATTATGAAGGCAACAAAATCTTTGAAAAATTAACAAAAGTCAACACATAGCTTTAAGAAAATTACATGAAAAAATTAATAATAGATATTCAGAAAACAAACATTAAATTTTTAAAATTAACAGATGTTGTTATTGGTCCTACTATTAAGTATCAACCTCTTGATCAGACACTAACTTTATAAACTGATGCTTGTATATTTAAATTTGTTGGATATTCTGATATAAAAGATATTTCTAAAATTTTATAAATCCCTTTTTTGTCTGTCCAAAATGCCACATTGACAGCTTGTCACTTTTTCAAACCTTTGAACATTTTTACAGATTCACTATATGTAGCATATACTGTCCAAAATATTTACATTGTGTTTTTAAACTTTATGTTATAAAATAATTTCTTTATTCTCACAGTTAAAACAACTATTAATTCATTACATTAATCCACTATTCATTATAGATATCAGAGCACACCCTATGCCCCCTAGCAATATGATCAATGCTAATCAGTTCATAGATTCTTTAACAATACATATCAATTATATCATTGTATCTTTTATGTGAAGCTACTAAGTTTCCTGAAGACACACATGCAAACTGGAGAGCCTTAAAATTTTTTGTTTAACTCACATAATAAAACTTGTCAACCTTCTCATAGGCCTTGGTTGCCTTCTGGCAACAGCTCCAGAGCTAATATATCAAATCAGATATCATAAGTGGATGAAATACACATTAATTTTTTGGTAAATAATAGTATTTACATCATTCTATTTATACATTTCAACATCTAATGGGCCACTGCATTAAGTAATAAAAGGCTTCATCAGTTATATTACATTTTTTAAAAGGCTTTTAATGTCGTGAGTACTCCTCAACAAATTAAATTGGTGATGCTCCAGTTTATATGTCACAATTTTTTAAAATCCAAGTCTAGAATATTAACATTTATTTGAAAACTATCTACAAATAAGCAATTTAAAACTACTCATCATTTTGTATATACACAAGCAATCATTAATTTGCCATATTTTAGAATGTATGAAGTAACACCATATGACTGTAAAAATGGGAGTATATGGTAAAAGAAGAAACTTCAGAGCATCTGTATATGGCTTCAGGAGGGAACCATGCATAGCTCTGCTCTGTCTCCTGGAGTCCAAATGGATCTCATGTATTTAAATTGCTATTACTTGGCCATGCAGTATCAGAAATTATGCTTTAACCCAGAAATAATCTCACATTTTATACCGTGCTTTTGTCCAACAGTTTCCTGTCAACTGAAAACAAGAAAAGGCTCAAAAAGGCCTATTCAGTGGGTAACTAGCTACAGAATAGTTTTTCTATCACCATACAAAGACAGAGACAGTGTGTTTACACCTGAATGCCTACCTGAACTTACGTGATGTTCAAATCTAGGGAAAATATCAGGATAGTTGTGGCAGGTGTCAAGAATGCCCCCTTGGTGGCTTGCAGTGTTTGGTTAGGACAGAGGGCACAAGAGGGAAGCAGCTGGGCTGCCTGGTGTATAAGCTGCATCAGCACTGTGAGTGTACATTAAACTATATTCAGTACACATTTAACATCTCTGCCTTTCAAGTTGTGTATTTCACTTAACAAAATAAAAAAATACCAAATCTAAATTTTGAAATAAAATACTAAAAAGGAAATCATACCCACACAGTACATAAATACAAAACTAACACATAGTTAAAAAAAGAAGAGATAAAAAGGTTAAAGCTTGACTAGGGGAGTGTGATAAACTGTAAAATGTGCAGAAATAAAGAAGGAACAATAAAGTAAATCCTTCTGCTGAGGAAGCAGGTCTGAACTCTACTGACCAGTATGCTTTGTGACTCAGAAAAGACTTTGTGCCAGGTTGCTCAGAGGAGAGGCACTAGGCCCCTGGTGTCTTATTCCCACTGGGCCTGGCAGTTTGTCTCACCCCATTGCACCCACCAGGGGATTTGCATATCGCTCTGTTGGAAGGCCCTCCCTGGCAAGTCTGAGATAAAAGTCAGGCTGAAATTGCCTGGACTGTCCACGTTATCCCAGTTCAACTCAGAATGAGGTGCCTTACTCTGTTCCTGGGACTGCTCATGCCCTGGATCCCTTGTAAGGGCAGAGGAGAGAAGGACAGAGAGTGGGAATACAGGGCGGACCTTGAGACACACTGTTGCCCATAATGGGATTTGCCCTTGTGTGGGGGGCAGGGATATGTAAATCTTGTCTTTCAATGTGGCATGTGATATTTAGATCTGTGTAATTGGGGAACCTTGTGGAAAGAGTTGGGCTTTGCTATAAATTATAACAAAGATAAAAGGGAGAGAGGTAGAGATTACACTTAGAGGGCACTTACCTTTTTTAAATACTTGCTCTTTTTGAAAATTGATATTGTGGGGTATGAGCTAAAATTGTCTTAACAAAAATGATCGTGTTACTTGAGATAAATAGTAAAGAATAATGAACAGAAACTCCAAATTATATAAATGACGTTGCAATTCTTCCTTTATTTCAGGTATCAGTTGAGATGTCATAATGTCCCAGACTCTACTTTCCATCCCTGCCACCCTTTGAGAGCCAGTTTCTGTCTCCTGGAGATCTAGTCATAGTCTTGCATATAGCGATGGAATCAACTATTTCCTTTGGTTTCTGCAGAATCCAAGACATAGTATACTGGGCCTGATCTATAGAGTTTCCAGTCGATTTTCTCGGGTACCAGGTAGGTTCAGTGGCAATGGATCAGAAACAGATTTCACGAAAAAACTGCAGGGTGGAGCCTGGGGACTTGGGAGTTCATTACTGCACGTAGTTTACAGATCTTCCTCCCACACTGATAAAGTTCTAAACACAAAACTTTTGTTGCCTCATCTGGTATATGCACTGCTTGTCTAAGGCGCAAATAAATATATTCTGTTTAATTCCAAAGTGTATTAGAGATAAATCAATCTGTTGTTTGTTTACTCTGGGTTATTTTCTGACTAAGATGTGAACATGGCTGGTCATTGATCTGATAGCTTAACAAAATTCAGGTTTTATTTTCATCAAATTACTCCCAGTGCTCACAGGCCATTGCTATTGCTTGTCTTGGAGAGTCCCTCGTTCATTTGAATCATTTATTCATTCACTAAAGAATTGATTAAACACAGGGCCAATTTTAGGATTTTTTTTCTATGATGCAGAAAATAAAAAAGATAATATATGATACATTTTGGATGTTGTACATCCTCTAAAGGCCCATTTGTTAAAGACCTTGTCTCCACAGTAACTAGTTCAGGAAAATAGGATTTTTAGATCTTTAGATTATTGGGGCTTATCTCCAAAAGGGATTGTTGGAATCCTACCCACATCCTATCGTGTGCTTCCTGACCAAGAAATATGCCATTTAGTTCTGCCCCATGTAAATGGGATTGCTCTATGGTTTCAGGAACAGGTATCACTACACAATTTCTGAAGCCTAACTGTATATGTCATATACCAGCATTTTAGCAAAATTCTGTTTTTTTTTCCCAAAAGAAAACTGGTGTTTTCTAAAATCCCAATCAGTCTTGCTCTTATTACAAACCTTACATGTCTTTCACCTCATCCTCTTCCTTCTCCTGTCCCTCTTTTGTGACTTCTGCACTCTGGAGTACTGCTTCTCTCTCTTAATTTTACATATAATCCATTTTCTTTAAAAAAAGTTCTCATCACTGGAAAGATGGCTTAAAGGTCAAAAACAATTGCTGCTTCTACAGAGGACCAAGGCTCAGCTCCCAGTATCCACATGGTGGCACAACCACCTATAATGCCAGTTCCAGGGAATCCAACACGCTCTGCTGGCATCTCTGGGCACCAGGCACACATATACAGGTGAAACACCCATGTGCATAAAATAAAAATTAACAGATCTTTAAAAGTTAGGTCTTTGCACCTGTAACTTCAGCATATGCTTTCTGAGGCACCTATCTTTCTTCAGGCTCCATCTCCTCCATTTATTCCTCTGAGATCTCATCAGGTATGCTGAGAGGTGTTGCTTTCCCTAAATTCCATCTTTCAAAAATTCTTGATTAATTTTTTTGCAGTTCCTTACTAAAACTTCAGGGCCTTACTGCCATTACCCACCTTGCTTTCTCTGGGCTTCAGAGGCCAGTGAAGGGTGAGCAGTACTAATCCACTCTCTTCTATTTGTCCTTTACTTTGACTGAGCAAAGCTGGATGATTTTCATGTTCTTATGCTTCCTGGTCTCCTGTGTGCATGGAATGGGATACATGGATGAATGCTTCTTCTCTCAGATATTCAGCCTGTAATGACTGACTAACTACACATAAAATTAAATACAAAATAAAATTGTTTTCTATGTCTGTCTATTTTGCATATATTTCACTAAGAGAGAAATATTTTAATCTTGAAAACTGCTGTGTCCTCAAGTCTTAGCAAAGTGGTACATTGGAAATCCTAACTTCCCAATCAATGTGTAGATTGTGTGAATAACTTACTGTCATTTGTCCACTCAAGTGGTAGTATGAGAACTTTGGGCATAAAATGAATTTTAGTATTATCGTGATGTATTTCTTCACATGAAGGCAAAATCCACACCTTGCATTGACACCCTAGTCTTCTGCTCATGACAATGGGTGATATAGCTGGTTTTATGTTTAGAAATGTAAAAGTGTGCTGTTCAGGACACACTGGGCAGTAATAAGTATTGGTTGTCTTCACACTTCTGATCATGAGGGAAAAGTTTTCTGGAAAACTGCCACTGAGATGTGTGTGTGTGAACTTGATCCCTGGATTTCCCAGGAAAATTCATAGTAAACACTGGTCTCCAAATTTCAATGACACAAACAGTCAACAAATGAGGTTACTAGTTCACCTTAGTGACTAAATGAGTATTTGTGACATCACTTACAGAGGTATGGAAAAGTTGCTGTTCTCAGATTCACAGACTTGGCACAGGTTTCACACTAAACTCCTATTTTGTATAGTTTTAGGTCTATAACAGAATTAAAGTAAACCTGGACTTATGTTACTACCTAGTGTCAGAGCAACAGAGTACCTGCAGGGTGGCATAACAGACTTGTGGGAAGCCCTGTATTCATGGTGACTGAGTCCCAGTTCATATCAGGGGTGATACTAACCTTGTAACCTGCTATCACTCTGGGAAGAATGGCTCTGTCTGGCTGAAATCTCCAATGCAGAACAATTCAGTGGTGGTCTGGCACAAGGTGGGATTACTTTGTGATTTGAGTACAATTCTTACTACACGGTTCCTGGTGCCTAGTTGGAGATGCCATAATTGAGAACTTTAGAAGAGTGGCTTGGGATCTCCTTTTAAGAAGGAAACCTGGTATTATTTTTGAAGTTGATGGTGATCCTGCCCCCATTATAGATAACCTTTATGGCTAGAAACTGTAGAAGAACACTGCGATAAGTTAGAAATGCAATAAAAATGAAAAAGTCAATATATCCTCTGGATGATTTTATAAGCAGCTGAGAGACCACATGGCTGCATAGGACACAGAAAAACTTCCAGCTACAATTTGACAAACCAATATGGGAATCTTGAATTTCCATAAGGCTTAAAAGAGTTTTAAAAGGGCTTGAAAACACACAGTAACAGAGCCAAAAACAGCTTTCTACTTCATGTCTCATATGGGCCGAGATATAGAGATGCCAAGGAACAGAGATGCTGTGGCATGCGGACTTGAGCTACAGTATGGCAGGTTCACGATGTTTGGTTTTGAGTGTAGCATGATGGATTCTTGCCACTGTACACAGTGGCATCTGCAAGTGGAGCAGCATGGCGTGTGGTGGATATAGCTTTTGCTAGTCCAAAAAAGAAAGAGGTTTTGGGGCTACACACTGCTGGATGGAAGCATAGACCCACTACTTCACAGAGTCAGTGATGAATATGGTTCCCCCAGAGCTGGCGGTAAACTTAGTTCTGCCACATTGGAAAGCTGAGGTGGGCAGAGCCAGCAGCCAAAGCTGCCATTTCAGTCCTAGTCATGCTGCAGTTTAAAGCAAGAGATTCACAATAAAACAGATTCAGATTAAATAAACCTCTGAATGATTTACAATGTTACAATATACATAAGTTTGGGAGAGAGAGGAAAAGAAATATATAAAGAATATATATGTGCATATATATATAAAGAAATAGAAAGTTTTAAAAAATAAAGTCTTTAAAGAAAAAGTAAAAGTAATAAAAAAATAAGCCACATAAAATGGAAATCACACAGACAGTCTGGGTTATATTGTCTTTGGGATTTTTAACTGCAGAAAGACATTTAATTATGAAGGCTTCTCAGTTAACCCAATATGTATATTTTAAAGGTATCTTGACTTCAAAATTTGGATCTAAAAATATGTTGCTTTGGAAAGGAGCTCTGTTTTTGTTTTCACAGGAAGCAAGAGGCTATGGATTTGTTCCAGGTTAAGATACATCATGTTTTACCAGCCAAGACCCCCTGAAAGGTCTCTGATGATACCATGACCCAGATGATTCAACATCCAAAAACAGCTTCAAGGCAACTGGTTCAGAGAATATAGCATCACAGACTATTCCAGTCAGGATTTAACTGTAATTCTTAATTTTCTCAGGATCCCCATAAGAATACAGTACCCCATCACCAGGAAGTAGCCAAGAACACTACGCTCACATTTCCAAAAAATGGATTATGGGTGTTTGTCTTTGTTTAGGTTGTTGGGTACAAACTGATATTGGTCATAGTCAATCTCTTTCTAAAAGAAGAAAGGGGGATATGATACAGAAATATAGGATATAGATATGATAGGATAAAAGGGTAGATTATTGAATCTACTTTTAAAGAGCAACAACTTGTTTAGAAATGTTTTACATTGCTATGGATTTTAGTTTATTGATACAAATTTAAAGTTAATTTTGTTATACTGTATGTATATTTCTACTCTTGTTTAAAGTATTTTGTTTGTTCAACTCATTTGAAATTATAGTGTATAGTTGAGAAATACAGATTAATAATTAGTCATCTATGATAATTAAACTTATGGTCATCTTAGTTAACTTTTCTAGGTATACATAGATATATTTCAATTAAGTAGGCAATCTTCAAACACTTCAAAGACCTACAGAATATTGCACTTAAAATGTTTTAAAAATTTATACTTTCCTGGACAATGAGACACGTCTGCTCCTGGCAGCAACAATTACTTCAAGGAGAATGATGGGCATTGAATAAACTCATAATAGAGTTTGCATTCTTTGTGGCAAAAGTTAGCCACTAGGCAAAAAAAAATTGCCATTGTGCTGACTGATTGACAATATGTTGTATAAACTGGACATGCAGGATCCACAGGAAAGTGACCACTGAAATTTGCAAGGCAAGATGGTCCTTCAGGTTTCTGCTTCACAGAAGAAACTTCCAGATATTCTATAGGGCATGGGAAAAAGTGACTGAGAGACTAGGCCTATGGGCTGAAGATGGACACCCCAACGTTGCAGAGGAGCTTAGGATGACTGTCCAGGCAGGCACTTGTCTCTGACATTTCCAGAATTTTAGAAGTTGCTTACAATGCATTTGCTGTTTACTTAGGTAATATTATATCCTTCTGAGGTATTTGATGTAGTTGAAGACTAGAAAGTTATAATTTTCCTTGGTTATGATAAAAAATAAATTAGATATGGAACTTTAGACTAATAAATATAGGATATATAGAATATTTTCTTTAATTTTGCCAAATACAAATAGACTAGATATTGTAACTATAATCCTTGCTTGATAATTGTTCTATTATTTGTAATTTTAGTATGTCAAAGTTAAAACCTTCCTTTTTAATTAGATGGAAAAGGGGAGGTGCTGTGGGATGTTCTGTATGCTATGAATATGTGTCGCTCCGATTGGTTGATAAATAAAATGTTAACTGGCCAGTTACCAGGCAGGAAGTATAGTCAGGATAACTAGGATAAGAGAATTCTGGGAAGAGGAAGACTGAGTCAGAAATCACCCGCCAGACACAGAGGAAACAAGATGACAAGACAGACTGATAAAAGGTACCAAGCCATGTAGATAAACATGGATAAGAATTATGGGTTAATTTAAGTGTAAGAGCTAGTCAATAATAAGCCTGAGCTAATGGTCAAGCAGTTAAAATTAATATAAGCCTCTGAATGATTATTTTATAAGCAGACTGCAGGATTGCAGGGGCTTGGCAGGACCCGGAAAAACTTTGGACTACAAGGAGAGACATATTCCATTCCAGGATTTACTAATATGTCCTGGAAAACGCTGTTAACAAAAACACCTGGTTCCTAAATAAGATGAAATTTCAGATGAGTTTTTCTGTGCCCAATACACATACATTCAAGTAACTGGATACCAGGTTATGTTATCACTCATTTTCATATCTATAATAACATAAAGTTGTTATTTAAAAGATATTTTAAGAGATATGACTCTCTCTCTCTATATATATATATAATCAAATTGAAGAAGAAGAATTCTTAGGTGAAGAATCAGTTTTCCTTGGATACATCGTCTTTTATCTTATCAATAATATGATGATGGAATCTTCTGGTATCCCTAG
>CABHPQ010106403.1:0-12257 GCA_902168405.1 Peromyscus aztecus
CATTCTGTAGGCTGCCATTTTGTCTTATTGACAGTGGCCTTAGCCTTACAAAAACTTTTCAGTTTCAGGAGGTCCCATTTATTAATTGTCGATCTCATTGTCTGTGCTACTGGTGTTATATTCAGGAAGTGGTCTCCTGTGCCAATGTGTTCAAGGCTACTTCCCACTTTCTCTTCTATCAGGTTCAATGTAACTGGATTTATATTGTGGTCTTTGATCAATTTGGACTTGAGTTTTGTGCAGGGTGATAGATAAGGATCTATTTGCATTCTTCTACACATAGACATCCAGTTATGCCAGTACCATTTGTTGAAGATGTTTTCTTTTTTCCATTGTATAATTTTGGCTTCTTTGTCAAAAATCAGGTGTTCAGAGGTGTATGGATTTATATCAGGGTCTTCAATTCGATTCCATTGATCCACATGTCTGTTTTATGCCAGTACCAAGCTGTTTTTATTACTATAGCTCTATAGTACAGCTTGAGGTCAGGGGTGGTGATACCTCCAGAAGTTCTTTTATTGTACAGGATGATTTTGACTATCCTGGGTTTTTTGTTTTTCCATATATAGTTGAGTATTATTCTTTTGAGGTCTGTGAAGTGTAGCTAGAGTTTTTTTGGTCCTGCCTGGCCCACAGTCAGGACAAATCTCTCTCACCTGCCAGTCCCACAGCTGCTTAGACCCAACCGAGTAAACACACAGAGACTTATATTACTTATAAACTGTATGGCCATGGCAGGCTTCTTGCTAAATGTTTTTATATCTTAAATCAACCCATTTCTATTAATCTATAAGTTGCCACATGGCTCATGACTTCAGTATCTTAACATCTTCTCATAGCGGCAGCTGGCAGTGTCTCTCTGACTCAGCCTTTGTGTTCCCAGAATTCTCTTCTCTGCTTGTCCCACCTATACTTCCTGTCTGACTACTGGCCAATCAGTATTTTATTTATACAGTGATATCCACAACAGTGAAGAATTGTGTTGGGATTTTGATGGAAATTGCATTTTGAATCTGAAGATTTATTTTGATAAGATTGACATTTAATCCTACCTATCCATGAGCATGGGAGATCTTTCCATTTTCTGATATCTTCTTCAATTTCTTTCTTCAAAGACTTAAAGTTCTTGTCATACAGGTCTTTCACTTGTTTGGTTAGAGTTACCCCAAGATATTTTATATTATTTGTGGCTATTGTAAAGGGTTATGTTTCTCTGATTTCTTTCTTGGTTCATTTATCATTTGTATATAGGAGAGCTACTGATTTTTTTTTAGTTAATCTTATATCCTGCCACATTAATGAAGGTGTTTATCAGCTGTAGGAGTTCTCTGGTAGAATTTTTGGGGTCACTTATGTATATCATCATAACATCTACAAATAGAGAAAGCTTGACTTCTTCCTTCCCAGTTTGTATCCCCTTGATCTCCTTTGTTGTCTTATTGCTGTAGCTAGAACTTCGAGTACTATATTGAATAGATATGGGGAGAGTGGACAGCCTTGTCTTGTTCCTGATTTTAGTAGAGTCACTTTGAGTTTCTCTCCATTTAATTTGATGTTGGCTGTTGGCTTGCTGTAAATTGCCCTTATTATGTTTAGGTATGTTCCCTGTATTCCTGATCTCTCCAAGTCCTTTATCATGAAGGGGTGTTGTTTTTTGTCAAAAACTTTTTCAGTATCAAATGAGATGATCATGTGGTCTTTTTCTTTTAGTTTATTTATATGATGGATTATATTGACAGATTTTTGTATATTGAACCATCCCTGTATCTCTGGGATGAAGCCTACTTGATCATGGTGGTTGATTTTTTTTTAATGTGTTCTTGGATTTGGTTTGTCAGTATTTTATTGAGTACTTTTGCATCAATGTTTATGAGTGAGACTGGTCTGTAATTCTCTTTCTTTGTTGCATCTTTGTGTGGTTTGGGTATCAGGGTAAGTGTAGCCTCATAAAAAGAATGTGACAGTGTTCCTTCTATTTCTATTGTGTAGAACAATTTGAAGAGTATTGGTATTAACTCTTCTTTGAAATTCTGGTAGAATTCTGCATTGAAACCCTCTGGCCCTGGTTTTTTTGGGGAGGGGGGTTGGGCGACTTTTGATAACTGCTTCTATTTCTTTAGGGGTTATAGGTCTATTTAAATTGTTTATCTAGTCTTGATTAATTTTGAATATCCAGGATCATAACTTAAGGTGAAAATTATTTTGTGAAAGCCCTCAAAACTTTTTTTTTTTTTTGCTTCTTTTGGTTCATGGTAGACAGCCAAGAAAGTTTTCAGAATGGGAAGGCAAATGCATGTTGGGGAATAACCAAAGTAACATAAGCCCTGCCATGGCCACTGCCCGCCAGGCATTTACAATTTTACCCAAATTTTCCAAGAACCATTATGAAAGTTATCTTAGAAAAGGTAATGATAGCTATGAGACAAAATAAACCAGTTGTCTTGGAACTTGGGACCTTAGCTCCTTGCTGTAGCTTGTAATGATTTGTATATCTCAAGCCTCTTGACACTGTAAGCTAGTATACCAGCTGCTCCTTCCCAACAATCATTGACAACATTGAGACTCTAATGTCCAGTGATTGTCACCCAGCCCTTCATTTAGTTTTACATATGCCATATCTCTTCATTTATCTTTAGGAGATAACGAGGAAGACCACCAAATTATATCTGGCATTTACCACTGCTTCTGACAGGTGAAAGCATTAGCTAATTAGCCATTATGTAATTAATTACCTCTGTGAACAAATTAGACTAATTAACATGTCTATCTTCAGTGCAGATTCTGTCAACCAGTGATCCTGGTCACTAATGTCAGCTAGAACAAGCTAAAGTATATGTGCTCCATTATAACAACTCTCCTCTGCGCTTGGTCGTTGAGATCAGTAGTCATCATGTAAGGGGGTTTAGAACAGACTTGGAGAGTCTGTGAAAGAGCAAGTACCAACTGATGTCTTTTGAGAAATTGGAAGTTATTCTCTCCTAATTTCAGTCTTCTATAGACTAATTCATACTCTTATAGTGCTCTGCTGCCTGAAGGCCTGTCAGTCTAACAGGAAGAGGGAAAGTTTTGTTTTTGGAAAGCATGCAAGAGGTCAACTCGGGCACGACCCTGGTGTTGTGCAAACACAGGCCATGTTCCAGCAAAGCCTTATGTCGCCTTACAGCATGGATCAGGAAGGCCCTGCATTAGCTCCACCAGAGTCCGCTCTGTGGTGTCTGAACTGCAGCGGACACTTCTTCCAGCCTTCCTCCACAGTGTTATGCCAGCACCTGGAAATCCTCCATCCTAGACTGTTTCCTCCCAGGCTTAGCTCAGCCTCTGGACCCCTGATGTTCAGCTGGCTGACGTTAGGTCTCTCCTCAGCAGCTGCAGTTTCTACTGAGTCTAGGAGACGTACACATGTGGAGTTAAAATCCTGCCTACCTACCTCCTAAGGCAGTGTTCTGTCACCCTGAAAAGGAGTTTGCTCTTCAAACTCTGGTAACACTGTTAGTGCTATATGGTTTTTATGTCTAAGTATTTGCAACAGAATAGCTCTAGTGACTTTTTTTTTGAGTTCTGGTATTTTAACAATCAAGTGCCAAAATATATGCCGCTGACTATAATCCACTTTTAATAATCACACCTAATAATGGCCACCTTAACTCCTTTAGTAATATGTTTTTACTGTGCTATGAGTCACAGTCGTCATGATGCTTCTCAAGGTGCCCAGCCTGGTTGTGCAGGTAGATGGTAGGCTTCAGCAAGTTACCCTGTCTTAGAAATAATACCCCTGACGTGCATGCATAAGCTTGTATGCTTGCCCTCATAATGGCAATGTACAGTACTCCAATCCTGCTTTCCTTCTTCAGGACAGATAGCTAAGAACAGGCATGGGGCAACAGTGGAAATGTCCCCTTTCAAACCAGATTCCCCAATGGACCTGTGAATGGTTAAAGGAGCTCTAAAAATGTCTTAGTCTATCCACTCTGGGGCTGCACAGTTTATTTACATTTCCCCCTTTCATTCAGTAATAGTAACTGAGCACATACTGTGCCCAAGATGCCCAGGAAATGCTGCAGATAAAGGCATGAGGAAGGCGGTTCTTACTTCTCTGATTTCTTTGGCAAAAACAGTTGCAATCCATAAACAGAGAAGACAGGCGTTTCCACCCTCCATGAGCTGGCCTTCCTGGTGTCACAACACATGTGGTGGCTGTATCTGCCTCCTTGTGGCAAGCGGTAAAGCTTTCTTGATCTTTGGATCTTCCTTTCCTACTTCATCCCTGGTTCTCTCCCATATATCGTAGATGCATTGCAGCCTAATGCTATGACATTATTTTGCCTTAAAAACTCCAGAAACCCCATTAGTAGTGCTACACGGTTTTCATGCCCAAGCCATTTGCTACAGAACAGCACTGGTGACCTTTTTGAAAAATCAAATTTCAAAAATTAAATGCCAAAACAAGGTTTCACTGATTATAATACACTTGCAATAGTCACACTTAATGAATGGATGCCTTAACTCCTTTATTAATGCATTTTATCTGTGCTGTATGCAAAGCCTCTCAAAGATCCCTTATCTTCTACTACCCATTTAGTCTTTCTCACTATTTCCCATCCTCCTGGACATCAGGGAAGTGACTTTCAACTTCTTGTTCACTTTCTTTAAGAGAAATGCTAGTACATCTGGCTTCCCCCTGACACTACTCCACTATTGTTGGGGTCCATAGATGTTTCCTAGTGAGAGCTGAGCTTGCTTTTCTCAGCAGGGCTGCATGTGGGGAATGATTGACCATGTGCATAGTTACCAGGTGTTTGGAAGGGTCTGCATTTGACTGTGCTGGGGGAGGTCTTTTGCCTCACCCCTTGGCATTCCTTTAAAAGCCCTTTAGCAGAGACAGAAGGCAGCGATGGATTAGGATCCAGGCCCTCCCGAGGCTATCCTGTGTTTCTATCTCTCTCGCCTCTATATTTGTGTCTAAATCTCTTATCCCTCACTCCTCAAGAGTACCGTGGGGGGAGGGGAGTGGGAGCTGGTCTCCCACACACTATTAATGTCACTTCAAGATGACAATAATTGAGTGATGTGGGTATGAAGGCGTTTCCTTGATTTCTTGGCAATGAGGAAGAGGGCTCTTTTACCATTCTTTGATTTCTTTTTGATCAGGTGGCAAGTCAAAGGTTGTTTGTGGCTTTTGTGAGGAATCTGGGGCTACTTGGATGTAGTCTATGGGTTCTGAGAGACAACTAGGGTGTCTAGCCTTAGTGCAGTGGTTCTCAACCTTTCTAATGCTGCAACCCTTGACCCCCAACCATAAAATTATTTTTGTAACTACTTCATAATTGTAATTCTGCTACTGTTATGAATCATAATATAAATATCTGACATGCAGGATATCTGATATGTGACCCCTGTGAATGGGCCATTCAACCCCCCAAAGGGGTCTCACCCCATGGGTTGAGAACCACTACCTTAGTGGCCCATGGAGCTTTTCCTGAATGTGCTGGCTGTGGCTTGAATACAATAGAGAGCTTCTCCTTGCCTTGAAGCCTCTCCAGAGCCAGGTGGAAGGATTCAGACCCCTCCTCTAGGCTTTGAGGCCTGAGGTATGGCTCCTTGGAATTGTGACTGTTCCCTTTCCCTTGACACTCATCCCCTAGAGTGAGCTGTAACTCCTGTGCTTCTCCTGTTTGCTCTCTCTTAAACTAGAAGGTGAGCTCCCCCTTGACTTCCTTTTTCCTGCCTGTGTGTTTCCACTGCCATATCCTGAATTCTCTCTAGTTTCTAGTTAGTAATCTCTAGTTTCAAGTCCACCAGACCTTGGTTTTGATATGTTAATAGAAGCCCAACAATTCTTAAAATCCTTGTTTCTTTTGTATACTGCCCCACTATTGGCTCAAAAGTCCCACTCAAAGAATCCCAGTTCTCCCCTGTAATTCCCATAAATGGAAATATGGACAGGAAAGGGGGCATTGTTGTGGTTTGAGCTAGAAATGCCTTCAACAGGTTCGTGATTTGAATGTGCAGTTTTGGGAGGGGTCTGCTTACAGGGAGAGGGGCTTCACTGGTGGAAGTAAACCCAACTCAAGCTCTGATATCTGCTCGTCTCTCTGCTGTTTTGTAACAATGCAAGGTTGTCTGTGTTTGACTTCTGAGCAAGGCCTTTGAGGGTGGTGGTAGATGAAGCCTTTACCATGAGAAAGTTACTATGAGAGTGGTCTTGTGGAGGCCAACCCATGTTGAGGCTATGGGGAGGATTCCAGCACCTCTCAATCCTCCTACAAGATTTCAACCTGTCAATGATGCTAGACTCATGGTCATGTTGGAAAAAGTCTTCATAATTCTGTTTGTGATTAAGAAATAAAAAATAATGATAGGGCTGGATGGTGGTAGCAATCTCCTTTAATCCCAGCACTTGGGAGGCAGAGGCAGGCAGATCTCTGTGAGTTCAAGGCCAGCCTGGTCTGCAAAGCTAGTTCCAGGACAGCCAGGGCTAGGCAGAGAAACCCTGTGTCTGAAAAACAAACAAACAAACAAACAAACAAACAAACAAACCAAAACAATGATAGATTTTTTTTCAAGACCCATAGAACACTGACATTTAGAATCTCTATGAAGTTATAAAGTACAGGTTTCCTTTAGGACCTAACACTTCTTGATTTATAAAATTTCATTTTTCTAGAATTATATTCATATATTATATCTATTGAAAGACCCTAACCCTTCAGGCTTACACCCCCAAGCCCCAGGAAATGAGGAACTAAAAATCTAGTTCCAAGGGCAACCTGACTCAGCCACTATTCAACCACCCCTGCAACAATGTAACAATGTAAAGAGATTTCTGTTAAGAGATGTGCTCAACTGTGACTGGGATAATTGCAAGTGTTCCAGGAAGGACCACTGTGACCTTTGTGTAAACTCCACTCCCACCCTGATACCCCCCCTTGAGCTATCAGGAAGAATGTGCATGCGTACGTGACTGTACCCACCCTGTGATCAGGTCATGATCTTATGAAATTAGCCTCTAGACATAAATCAATCGAAATGAAATTATATGGGAATTGTAATCTTATGACTTTTGTGGGTTTTTCCTTTAAAAATACTCATGTGATTGCAGTAGGTGCGACTCTTGCTCTTTGGAGCTGAGTAGCCCGACTGTATAGCCGCTTCTTCAATAAACCTCGTGCTGTTTGCATCAACTGGACTGGAGTCTGGGTTCTTGGGGTGCCCACTTGACCTGAGAATTTGGGGTCTAACACTATAAACAATGGATCTTCCTTGGGACAAGGGTTTAAACTAGTAAATAAATAAACAAGTTTCAGAGGCCGGAGAGACAGTTCAGTGATGGAGATCACTGGCTGCTTCTGCAAAGGACCCAAGTTCAGTTCCCAGTGTCCACATGGCAGCTCACAACCATCTGTAACTCCAGTTCCAGGAGACCCAATCTCCTTGTCTGACCTCTGTAGACACAAGGCAAACATGGTGCACATATATACATGCACATAGGCAAACATTCACACATAAATAAATCTAAAGCATTTTAAAAACAAGTTTCAAGTCATGTGAACACTGATGTATAAGAATGGCTTGACTATTGCTAACCATCCCACAGAAGTTGTTTCCAGGTACATGGAGACTCCGCATGGGAAGTGTCATACCTGCCACCTGGTAGAAGCACGTCCTCTGTCCTAAGTGTGTGTTATGATTTGAAAATGAAACATCACCCACAAGTTCATGTTTTAACACTTGGTCTCCAGCTAATGACACTATTTTGAAAGACTACTGAACATTTAGGAGGTGGGCCTTGCTGGTAGAAGGAAGCCATTAGAGGGATGACTTTCTGAGTTCTGGTCTGTCATGATGGGAACAGCCTCCAGCACTCTCTCCCACAACCATAAACTAAGTTGCCACTCCATGCCATTGCTGCCATGACACCCCAAAACTCTTGGAAACCATGAGCCCACACAAATCTTTGTCCCTTTTGTTATTTTAGTCTGGTATTGTGATCACAGTGAGACAAAAGAGACAAATATAGAAAATTGGGACCAAAGAAGTGGTTTTTATTGTCGTGAGTAAGCCTAACCATGTGGGTTTTAGACCTTTAGAACTAACTCTTGAGAATCTGAAGTTTGGAGAAGCAAACTAGGGAACCCTTAGAACGCTGTAAGCAAAGAGTAATGGGCAGTTACTATCAGATTGCTGAAAATGTGGGCAGTGATGGCCAGGTTCAAAAGACTTCAGATGCAAAGGACTGTACTGAGAACTGGACTAGTGGACATTTGCATTCCATTCTGGAAACTATTTGTCTATATTGTCTATATTCTAACATTTTGAGTGAGGCTGAACTCAAAAGCAAATACTTTGGTGAAGGCGATCTCAAGGCAGCGCAGAGTGTAATCTATGACCTAGGTATTTGTGACTACTTTTAAGTTAATTTACAGTGAAACTTTGGGACAAAATGTGGAGGAGAAAAATATTTTTTAAAAGATTCAGGGGTTAGATGAACATCATGAGTGACAATCCAGGTGATCTGCACTGAAACGATAGGAAACATGCTCTAAGCACATTTAGGGAATTGGCAAGACTTTTGAGGGACCCAGCCACCCAGGCATTCAGTGACCTACTGCAGCCATGCATCAAGATGGTCCTGCTTGTTGTTCCAGCTAGTAGTGACTTGGTGTCATTCAGAACTGAGAATTACTTGGTCATGGAGGCTTGCACCAAGATCTTTAAGGAAAGTCTATTCCAGACAATGTACATGGGCACAGATTCCCAGCAGGAAGAGCCTGGGAGGCTGCTGCTGCATACAGATGTGAGGGTGAATCCCAGGCTGCAATGGAGACACCAGGAAGGTGGAGGTGCCAGGAGGGTAGAACATCTGCTGAGGAAAACTCCAGAAACTGGGCGGAGTCAGCCCACCAGAAAGGCCGTGTGGACTACAAGCAGCTAGGCTACAGGGTCATTCAAGCCCATTGGAGCTCACGTCACATCTTCACATTCTCAGGATGACAGTCAGGAAAGCTCCAGGATTTAACGCTTCCCTTTTAGGTTTTGGTCTTATGTTGGTCTAGCCTTTCCTTGCTAGTCTCCTGTTCCTTCATTTTAGAATTGAAAAGGTCACTCCATGTCATTGCATATTGGAAAAATACGTCTTTCTAGTTTACACAGGCTCACAGATCCAGTGTTTGCCTTGAATCTTAGAAAAAAATTTGAACCCTGACATTTAAATAGTGTTGAAACTGTTAAAATTATGGGGACTCTTTAAGCTGTATTGTGAAGGGCCCGCCCCCACCTTTTACAGGGTTCCAATGAGGAGGAGAGAGGCATAAGGAATTAGTAGATAGAAAGACAGCAGAGGTGAGACAGACAGAAACACAGGAGAGCTTCGGGAGGACCTGGGTCAAAATCCACCGGCCCAGAACTTTATTCAAAAGGGCTTTTTTATAGCAATGCCAAGGGGTGAGGCAAAAGACCTCCCCCTACTAGATACAGCCAAGTACAGACCCTTCCAAACACCTGGTACCCAGGCCCGTGGTCCAATCATCCTCTTATGCAGCCCTTCGGTAAAGCAAGCTCAGATCTCACTAGGAAACCTCCGTGGGCTCCCTCATTGTATTTAATTGCTTTTTAAAAATTATTATTATTATTATTAAATTTATTCATTTATTTTACATTCGGATTGAAGTTTTCCCTCCTTCCTCTCTTCTCATTCCCTCCCTCCACCTCCCTCCTGCCCCTCCCCCATCCACTCCTCCTCTGTCTCCATTCAGAAAGGGGCAGGCCTCCCATGGGGATCGACAAAGCACAGCATATCAAGTTGGGTAGGACCAAGCTCCTCCCCCTGTACTAAGAGGCTGGGCAAGGCAACCCAGTATGAGAAATATGTTCCTGAAAGCCAGCCAAAGCATTAGGGACAGGCTCTGCTTCCACCCCCAGGAGTCCCCCAAGTAGATCAAGCTAGACAACTGTCACATGTATATAGAGGGCCTAGGTCAGTCTCATGCAGGCTCCCCAGCTGTCAGTCCAGAGTCTGTGAGTTCCTATGAGCCCAGGTTAGTTTTTTTCTAAGAGTTCCCTTGTGATGACCTTGACCCCCTGACTCATACAATCCTTCCTCCTTCTCTTCAATAGGATTCCTGAACTTGGCCCAGGGCTTGGCTGTGGATCTCTGAATCTGTTTCCATCAGTCAGTCACTGGATGAAGGCTCTTCAATGACAATTGGGTAGTTAACATCTGATTATAGGTGATGGCCAGTTCAGGCTACCTATCCACTGTTGCTAGGAGTCTCAGCTGGGACCGTCCTTTATAGTATGGGAGTCTTTGAAGACAAGAAAGGGACATTTTGTTTTGAATCTAAAATGTTCTTTACAGGCTCATGTATTTTTTAATTAATTTTTCATGTATGAATGCTCTGTCTGCATATATACCTGCATGCCAGAAGAGGACATCAGATTCCATTATAGATGGTTGTGAGCTACCTTGTGGCTGCTGGGAATTGAACTTGGGACCTTTGGAAGAGCAGTCAGTGCTCTCAACCACTGAGCCATCTCTCCAGCCTCCCCTCCCCAAGCTCATGATTTAAATGCTTGGTCTCCAACTGGTACTGCTGTAGCATGAATCTTAAATGTTCTTATTAATAAAACCAAATCTGAGGCCAGTTATTGGAGTGAAATGATGGAAGGTCAGAGAGACAGAACGAGCCACAACTCTCACCTTGCCGGATCCTCAGCTGGTCTTGTTTCCTCAGACTGGAGGCCTTTATGTCCTCATATCCAAATAACTCTCAGCTGAACTGCTGCTAGAAGCCTGAATGCTTAACCAGGCCAAATGCTTCTCCAGGCCAAATGCTTACCCAGGCCAAATGCCTAACCAGGCCAAAATGCCTCGAGTTTCTTCATGCCTTATATACCTTTCTGCTCTCTATCACCACTCTCAGGGATTAAAGGCTGGCTTTCTGGGATCAAAGGCGTGTGTCACCACGCCTGGCCATTTCCAATGTGGCCTTGAACTCACAGAAATCCAGAGGGATTTCTGTTTCTGGAATGCTAGGATTAAAGGCGTATGCTACCACTGCCTATCCTCATGTTTAACATTGTGGCTGTCCTGTTCTCTGGCCCCAGATAAGCTTATTAGCATACACAATATTTTGGGGAACACAATACCACCACATACTGCTTTTTCTTGTGGGGGTGGGGTATGGAGCTTTCAGTTGGGGAGGCCTACCTAGCTGGTAGAAGCAGATCACTGGGGATGGACCATTGAAAGTCACATAGGCTGGCCCAGGTCCTGCTCTGCTTTCCTCTTCGTGGACCGTTTTGATCAACCTGTGAAAAGTGCTTTCACCATCGTGAATAAAGCTGATGCCTTTGCTTTTCTACCATGATTCATGGAAACTGTGAGCAGACTAAAGCACTTCCTTTCTTAAGTTGTTTATATCAGATAGTGTGGTCAGACTGATGAAAAATATAGTTCATTATGCTTAGAGTTGAGAAGGGAGAGGAAAAGCTTGTTCTAGCAACATCCAAATGAACATAGTGTGATTCGCAACTACCCTGGCTTCTTTGCTGGCTTTCCTTACTAGGAATCACAAGTTCAAAGTGTGGCCAAACTTGAAATACCCTGTGTTTAGGGCTGGAGAGATAACTTAGCAGTTAAGAGTACTTGTTGTGTTTGAAGAAGACCCAGATTCAGTTCCCAGCATCCACACAGTAGCTCACAACCATTTGTAATTCTAGTTCCAGATGATCTGATGCCCTCAGGTGGCCTCTGTGAGCACAGGGCACTGAATTTGCATTCAGGCAAACACTCATGCATAGAATATAAAAAATAAATATATTTTTTTAAATTCCTATGCTCTAATGTGTAGCTAGAGAGTTTTCTCTCCAGGTCCCGCCAAGTCCCAGCAGTCCCTTAGCCACTTATAAAATAAACATACAGATGCTTATATTGTTTAAACTGCTTGGCCATTAGCTCAGGCCTATCATTGTCTAGCTCTTACTCTTATATTTAGCACATTTCTATTAATCTATACTTTGCCGTGTGACTTGTGACTTATTGGTACCTTACATCTTTCTTGTCCTGGCAGCGGCTCCAGGCAGTGTCTCCCTCTGCCTTCCTGTTCCCTCAATTCTCCTCTCTGTTAGTCCCACCTATACTTCCTGTCTGGCTACTGGCCAATCAGTGTTTATTTATACAGAGCGATATCCACAGCACTTCCCCTTTTCTTCTTTTTCAAAAAGGAAGGTTTTAACTTTAACATAGTAAAATTACAGAT